>CAJHQP010002315.1:0-88966 GCA_905132765.1 Moricandia arvensis | reverse complement strand
CTGCTTGTTTCATTCTCTGTCTGTTCTTCAAACAAAATCTCACCCAAACTCAACTATTTCTTCTCATTCTCCTGCATACTTCAACAATCTAGCATGGTATCAGAGACTTAAGCTCCTTTCATTAAGCAGATCTCTGTTTTTCGATCAAAATTTTGTGTTCTTCATTCTTAACCCACTGGTCCATAGCTTACCCACTGGTAAAAGAATTTCCGACCATGGAAATGGAGAAGGAAGAGTCTTATTCCAGGTTGATCCCTAGGTCCTAACTATTTGATATGGTCAACAGTCGCGAAGATGCCTTGGAAGTCAATGAACTTTGGACAGCCATTATCATGATAAGCTGAACTTCAAAGAGGAATGGCTCAAGAGGATGGGTCAGGTGAGTTTCCTGAAGGATGACATATGTGGTTCAAGAGACGAGCAAGCACTTGGGAATTCATCCATACTCTCTTTCCACGATGATCTTGCAGATATATTCTCATGTGAAACCACTAAAGGATCATGAGGAGCTTTCATATTGTGTATGGAATATCTCCACATGAGCAGGTGTTAGAAGTCAAGAGGAAGATCCAACCAATCTGAGCCAGTAGGAAGTGGAGTTTATCCAGTACTTTGGCAAGTCACGAATATATAGGTAGAGTTGGTCATTACTCTCAGGCCCTTTCGTCTGTTAGTCCAGACGAATACAAGGAAAGAAATGAAACAAGACAAGTCTTAGCTCTCCTTGAAGACTAAACCATCCTAGAACAAGCTCGATAACTATATTCTAAGAGGAAAACAGCTCCAAACATAGAAGAAGATGTTCTCTGGTCCAACGAGAACAAGGAGAAACCTACTCTTTTAGGAAGACCAGAAAACAGCTATCACATGAGAAATAGGAGTGAGAAGAAAAAATCAGGATGGAGAGCGGCAAGGGCCATGGAGCGTCATAGAAACAAGCAGCAATAATTAAGTGGAGAAACAGCTCAGCAAGTTTAAATCTAGGATGAACTTCAGCCGGATACACCTGAATCTCAAGATGTGAGTTAGAGGAGCTAAGGGGACAAGTCTAGTGTATTCATGCCCTACATAGAGAAGCCAGTTGTAAAGCAGTGCAGTGTCCAAGCAAGGATCAATAATGGTCCAATCAGCATGAGTGGTTTATCACTGATCAAGCTGCAAAGCCATTACCTGCCTCCAAGACGTTCGTGATCACTTTCTACTCTAAACCAATTATAATAGCACTATGGGTAGTGACCATATGATCTAGTGCTAGAGTCTAAGAGAAAATGTTCATACATAGCTAATGGAGATAAGATGAAGATAGAAAGAATTGAAATCTTACGTTGTTTGATAGGAGTCTACTGCTCTACACGCTGGTTTTTGCACTTCCAACTTACTCTCTGTGGAGAAATGCCACAGATGACTATTGTGCATGTGGTGTTTGCCAAATGCTGTTGGAGTTTCAGGATTCATTCGAGACGAGGAAGAGTGATTGGAGAAGAAACAGCACGTATGTATCGTATACCACTCTCCAAAAGACTAAGCCGTCTAATTCTCTCTGCTCCTCATGCATGAATAGCTCATCTGTGTGTGATAGCAATATATTGCATGCTAGACTAGCCATCCACACTTACGTGCATGAAGACTGATAATGCGTGATTGCATACCCTTTGATCATCGTGACATGTGAAATCTGCATATAGGAAAACACTTGCAGCCTGTCGTTTCCTACATCAGTACACTCTATGAAGAAGGCTTTGACCTAGTCTCACTCTGATGTTTGTGCTCTCAACTGTGTGTCTAGATAGCACCATAAGTACCTTCTTAATTTATGATGAAGAAAGTTCAAGCTACACTTGTGACATTGACGCATCAAAGAAGATGTAGATGCTTCATAAACTTTCAGTCCTATGCTGACTAATCATTTTAAGCAAAGGTGAGACTACTGAGATCAGACAATGAAGGTGATATACAAGATCATGCCCTTCAAAAATCACTTGGCAAGCATGATAGTTCATCAACAAGCTGCCTACTACCAGTAGATGGAGTGGCTGAAAGGAGAACATACATCTCATAGAAGTGGCTAGGTCAATGATGTCCATGAATAATTTCCCTAAAAGTTCTGGAGTGATGCTGCGTGTACATGATGCTATCCTGATCAATCGAATCCGACCAAGGAACTGAGGGGATATCTCTTTATAAAGTGATGAACCAAACTAGACCATCCATTCATCATCTTAGAGTGTTGGATGTGCTTGCTTTTTTATGATACGAGTGAGAGAAGAAGTAACAAGCTAGAAGCAAGAGCATGAGTGTATGTGTTCCATGGCATACTCCATACGTCATAAATGATACAGTGTTGACACCCTGAAGAAGAGAGTGGTTATGTCAAGAGATGTTAAGTTGACATGGAAGGAAAGGTTTTAGATGCAGAAGAATTGTGATGAGCGCAAACCGTGCAATACCTGAGAAAGATGCATGGAAAGTGTGGAACCGAAATCCACACCGTCGATTTCCCTAACTGAGGATAGTCAGGACCCATACTTTGTCACAGAGATCACGCGTAAAATCTGCTTATAAACCAAATGTCACGCAACCAAACCAAAAAAGTTTGAGAAAGAAAGCTGACTACTAAAATATATGCCATAGACAATTTCGAGAGTAAAGAGAGCAAAGAGGTTCTTATTCCATAATTACGTAAGAGCTTTCGTTACAGAAGTAATGAGCCTTGGCAAAAAAGCAGAGTCGCCGAATCCTTAGTTCTAGTAACCTGCAATAGGTGAACACCTAATCGAAATGCGAGCTCAGCATAAAAAACGAAGCAAATCCTATTGCTCTAAGCTGCTGTGAATACTAAAAAAGTCCTACCTAGTCTCTTGTATCGTTTCTCTTATATAGTCCTGCTCAAGAGTTTTTGCGTTGCCATTTCTGCACATGGTTGAGTATTACCACTCGAGAATGATACCTTTTTTATCTCGTCATCGTCATATCTTGAAACTTTGACATTTATCTTCCGCATTCCACGATGATTATCTTCATCTGCAAGATAAGATACACCATCATAAACCTTGCGGCAAGTATCGTATGAAAGCGCAAATGGTCTTTAAGCCGCGTTACTGGCCTCTTTGGCCGTAATTTTGGCTAACCATTTTAGTGATCTCTTTGATCGACCATGCGTTTAATGATCACGACATCGATTAGCGCAGGAAGGTCACACTGTCTCGTATGTTTAGGAAAAACTTTGGTGTGAGTTAGTTAACCATCGCCGATATATACGATAACTCACACTAACTTCCTTCGAGAGAACGTGCCTCGCGCTTTTTATTGTAAATTCCATCGTACTGCGATCGAGACGGACGAAGAACATTCGATCGGGATTATGAGAGGTGCAAAGCACAAGGGTGTGTGTATCACTCACGCATTTGCGACCTGGAGCTATATTTGGCGAGCCGGGTTGTTGACGACTCTTCACTTGTTTTAGTCATAAATCTCAACGAGAACTCTGATTGAGACGAAACGAAAGGCATCTTGATCGCGACTCAAGAAAAACAAGGAGAGACACATATCTCAATATGGCGTCCCCGACTGTGTGAGTCAGGTCTCCATATTGGTAACCGCTGACTTGGAGAGTTCAGGTCAGCGATGGCAAACCCGTATCTTGCTGCATGCGTGTCGCCATATGTGACCTGGTTCAGGTGTGCGGTCACCATATGGTGACCCGTGGTTTTCAGTGCGTCGCCCCTAGTATGACGACCCGACATGAGAGTGCGGGTCTCCATATGCAAACCGCAGCACAGAGAGCGCTGGGTCGCCATTATGGTGACCCGGCACTGAGAGTGCGGGTCACATATTGCGACTCCGGGCTTTGGAGTGTGGGTCACCATATGGCGACCGTGTCATCAGAGTGCAGGTTGCCCGAGCTTTGTGAGTGTGGGTCGAGCACGTCTATGCGTCCTTCCAGGCTGTCCGAGTTCTTTGTGTCTTCATATACACCCACAGGGGACTGTGCTTTAGGAATGTGGGTTGCCATATGGTGGACCCCTGCGTCTAGAGCTTTGCGGTCATCATATATGGCGACCCCGGGACTATTGGAATGTGGTCGCCAGTATCTGGTGACCCGTGCGATCGGGAGTGTCGGTCGCCATATTGGTGTACCCGTTGCGAGGGTCTGGAGTGGAGTTCGGTCGGCATGATGGTGACCGCCGGCGATCCGAGGTGTCGCGTCGCCTATGGCTGACCCGGGCTTCGCAGAGTGTGGGTCGCCATATGAGTGACCGACTCACACAGTTTGGGACTTCGCCGTATAATGGCTTACTCCTTGACGGCTGATCGTTTTAAAACTTTCGTGAACCAAAATACCGTTGGAAGGAGACTTTAGTGGTGATTCTCTTACGTTCTGACCTCTCATATAGTATCCCCAGTTCTTATGCCGGTACCTTTTAGCGTTGAGCTCTACCGGGCAATTAACACTGGTGTGCTATTTAGTCTATTATCATCTCTCTCTCCTCTTCTCCGTATATATGATGATACCGACTAACTCGCATCAAACCAGTTAACTGCCCTGGTAGAGCCTGCACGCTAAAGGTCTCTTTTTTGATCTGACTTTTTCGCTACACGAGCTGGGGCAAACTATTGGTCAGAATCGGTCACGGAGAAAATCACCAGCTAAAGTCCTTCCTCTCCAAAGTTTTAGGTCACGAAAGTTTTCAAAACGATCAGCGCGCAAGGAGTAAGCCATTAGTACGCGACAGTCCCAAACTGTCGTGCGTGAAGTTCATGGTCAACCACGTTAACAGATTTGGAACCTGATATGGCACGACCCACCGACTCTCGAAGCCGGTCACCAGCGTCTCCACTGCGACCGACACTCGGACATCGCTTCCCGGGGCTCACCACATGGCGACCGATCAGCTCAGATCACGCACGTGCTGTTCATCCATATCGTGGCGACCGACACTCGGTGACTCGCAGACGGCGTCACCGACATATGGCGACCCACGGTTCTCATGTCCAAACTGTCCTGCGGCGTCGCCAATGATGACCGTGACACTCTAGAGACAGCCATGGGGAGCCCACACTATCATGGCAACACCACATTCCTAAAGCACACAAGTCCCCATATGAAGACCAGCAAAACTCGGACACATGGAACGCATAATGTCGTACCCTCACACTGCACACAAAGCGTCGGCAACCTGCACTCTGAAATGCACGGTCGCCCATTGCTAGTGGTGACCAACCACTCCAAAGCCCGGTCGCAATGCTATGTTGACGCACTCTCAGTGCCGGACACCAGTATGGCGCGACCCACGCTCTCGTGTGCGGTTGCCATATGGAAAGACCCGCACTCTCATGGTCCGGCGTCATAATGGCGACGGCACTTGAAAAGCACGGGTCAACCAGTTCATGAGCTGACCCGCACACACTGAACCCAGTCACCATATGGCGACCCGCATGCACAAGATACAGCGGTTGCATAAGCTGACCTGAACTCTCAAGTCAGGTCTCACCATATGCGAGACCTGACTTCACACAGTCTGGGACGCCATATTGAGATACCTGTGTCTGTCCTCTCTGTATTTTCTTTGAGCGCGATCAAAATGCCTTTCGTTTCGTCTCAATCAGATGTTCTCAGTTGAGATTTATGACTAAACACAGTAAGAGAACGTCAAACAAAACCCGGCTCGCCAAATATAGCTCCCAGGTCGCCAAATGGCTGAGTGATAGCCACACCCTGTGCTTCCCTCTCTATCCCGCATCGAAATGTGCTTCGTGTTCCGTCTCGATCGGAGTTACGATGGATAACTTTACAATAAAAAACGCGCGAGAGGCACGTCTTCCGAATGAAGTTGAGTGCGTTGTATCGTATAAACGCGATGGTTAACTACGCAACACCAAAGTCCGTAACCATACGCAGAAGTGTGAACTTCTCGACTAAATCGACTGTCGTATCATTAAACGCTGATGGTTCAAAGAGAGTCATAAAATGGTTAAGCCAAAATACGCCCAAAGAGGGCCCAGTACGCGGCTAAAGACCCATTTGCGCTTTCATACGATATTGCCCAATGTTTATGATGGTGTATCTTTACTTGCAGATGAAGATTAATATCGTGGAATCGAAGATAAATGTCAATTTCCAAGATAATGACGATGATCGAGATAAAAAAAGGTATATTCTCGAAGTGGTAAACTCAACCATGTGCAGAAATGGAACGCAAAAAACTCCTTGGAGAGCGATATAAGAGAAACGATACAAGAGACTAGGTAGGAACTTTTTTAGTATTCACAGCAAACTTAGAGCAATAGGATTTTACTTTCGTTTTTTATTGAGCTGCATTGTCGATTAGGTTTTCATATTCAGGTTACTAAACTAAGGATCTCGCGACATCTTTTTTTGCAAGGCTCATTACCTTCTTGTACGAAAGCTCTTACGTAATTATGAATAAGAACTCTTTGCTCTCTTCTTCTCGAAATTGTCTTAGCATATTTTTATAGTCAGTTTCTTTCTCAAAACTTTTTTGGTTGCGTGACATTTGTTTAAAGCAGATTTTCCGTGATCTCCTGTGAAAGTTAGGGTTTCCTGACTTCCTCAGTTTAGGAAATCGACGGTGTGGATTTCGGTTCCCACACTTTCATGATATTTCTCAGGTTATTGGCACGGTTTGAGCTCATCACAATTCTTCTGATCATAAACCCTTTCCCTTCCATCAACTTAACATCTCTTGACATAACCACTCTTCTTCTTTCAGGGTTGTAACACTTGTATCATTTCTGCGTATAGGAGTAGCCAATGAACATACACTTCATGCTCTTTGCTTCTAGCTTGTTACTTTCTCTCCTGGTATCATAAAAAAGCAAGCACATTCCAAACACTCTAAGATGATGAATGGATGGTCTAGTTTGGTTCATCACTTTATAAAGAGATATACCCTTCAGTTCCTTGGTCGGAATTCGATTGATCAGGTAGCATCATGTCACCGCAGCATCACTCCAGAACCTTTTAGGGAAATTTTCATGGAACATCATTGACCTAGCCACTTCTATGAGATGTATGTTCTTCCTTTCAGCCACTCCATTCTAACTGGGTATAGGCAGCTTGTTTGATGAACTATTCCATGCTTTGCCAAGTGATTTTTGAAGGCATGACTTGTATATTCACCTTCAATTGTCTGATCTCAGTATCTTCACATTTGCTTAAAATGATTAGTAGCATAGGACTGAAAGTTTATGAAAGCATCTAACACTCTATCCTTTGATGGCATCAATGTCAGCCAAGTGTACTTGAACTTTTCATCCATAAATTTAAGAAGGTACTTATGGTGATATCTAGACACACATTGAGAGCACCAAACATCAGAGTGAACTAGGTCAAAGCCCTTCTCATAGAGTGTTACTGATGTAGGAAAGACAGGCTTGCAATGTTTTCCTAATATGCAATCTTCACATTCCAGATGATCAAAGGGTATCAAATCACGCATTATCAGTCTTATTGCACGTAAGTGTGGGATGGCCTAGTCTAGCATGCCAAATATTGCTATCACACACAGATGAGCTATTCATGCATAAAGGAGCAGAGAGATTAGACGGCTTAGTCTTTTGGAGATGGTATAGATCATACTGGCTGTTTCCTTCTCCAATCACTCTTCCTGTCTCAATATCCTGAAACTCAACATCATTTGGCCAAAACACCACCTGACAATAGTCCACTGTGGCTTTCTTCACAGAGAGTAAGTTGGATGCAAAACCAGGCGTGTAGAAGGCAGTAGACTCTCTATCAAACAACCTAAGATTTCCAATTCTTTCTATCTTCATCTTATCTCCATTAGCTATTATAACATTTCTAATTAGACTCCTATCACTAATCATATGGTCACTAGCCCCATAGTCTATTATAATTGGTTTAGAGATAGGAAAGTGATCACCAGACGTCTTGGAGCAGATAATGGCTTTGGCAGCTTTGATCAGTGGATTAATCTCACTCATGCTGATTGGACCATTATTGATCCTTGCTTGGACACGCACTGCTTTTCAACTGGCTTCTCTTATGAGGGCATAATACATAGATTGTTCCCTTTAGACCCTCTAACTCAACATCCTTGAGATTCAGTGTATCCGGCTGAAGTCTCATCCTAGATTTAAACTTGCTGAGCTTGTTTCTCCTATAATTATTGCTGCTTGTTTCTATGACCTCCATGGCCTGCCCCATCCTGTTTTCTTCTCACTCCTATTTCTCATGTGATAGCTGGTTCTGGTCTTCCTAAAAGAGTAGGTTTGCTCCTTGTTCTCTTTGGACCAGAGAACATACTTCTTCTATGTTTGGGAGCTTGTTTTCTCTTAGAATATGAGTTATCAGCTTGTTCTAGATGGATTTAGGTTCAAGAGAAGACTAAAGACTTTGTCTTGTTCATATCTTTCCTTTATTCTCTGGATCACAGAGAAAGGTCCTGAGAGTATCCAACATCTACCGTATAATATTCTGAACTTGCCAAAGTACTGATTAAACTCCACTTCCTACTGGCTCGAGATGGTTGATCTTCCTCTTGACTTCAAACACTCTGGCTCATGTTGGAGATATTTCCATACACAATATGAAAGCTCTCTCATGGATCGCTTAGTAGTTTCACAATGAGAATAATATTGCAAGATCAATTCTGAAAGAGAGTTAATGGATGATTCCAAGTGCTTGCTGTTCTTCTTGAACCCACATATGTTCATCCTTCAGGAAACTCACCTGACCATCCTCTTGAGCCATCCTCTTTGAAGGTTCAGCTTTCATGATATGGCTGTACAAAGTTCATGACTTCCAAGGCATCTCTAGCGACTGTTGACCATATCAAATAGTTAGGACCCTTAAGGATCACTGGAATAAGACTCTTCTTCTCCATTCCATGGTCGGAATTCTTTTACCCAGTGGGTAAAGGCTATGGACCAGTGGGTAAAGATGAAGAACAAAAAAATTTTGAAAATACGAAAAACAAGAGATTTGGCTTAATGAAAGAGCTTAAAGCTCTGATACCATGTTAGAATTGTGAAAGTATGAGGAGAATAGAAGAGAATAGTTGAGTTTGGGTGAGATTTTGTTTGAAGAACAACAGAGAGATGAACAAGAGGAATTTCTGGACAAAATAAAGAGAGAGAGCAGAGAGAGAGAAAGAGAGAGAGAGAGAGAGAGAGAGAGAGAGAGAGAGGAGAGAGAGAGAGAGAGAGAGAGAGAGGAGAGAGAGAGAGAGAGAGGGAGAGAGAGAGAAGAGGGAGGGAGGGGAGAGAGAGAGAGGGAGCGAGAGGAGAGAGAGAGAGAGAGAGAGAGGAGAGAGAGAGAGAGAGAGAGGGAGAGAGAGAGAGAGAGAGAGAGAGAGAGAGAGAGAGAGAGCAGAGAGAGAGTTATAGAAAAAATTGGAGAGAATAAGAGAAGGGAGATTTTCTCCTTGTCTTAATTCATTGAGAGTGCTTATAATATATATATATATATATATATATGCAACATGCCTAACACATAAAAGATTAAAAAAGAGTACAAATACACAAGAAAAAAACACAATGATCAAGAGATAGTGATAGGTCCTGAACAGCTTCAGGCCTTAAGCAGAACATGTGATTTTTATTATTTAGATTCTTTCAAACTCTTTCTGCTGGTCAACCAAAAGCCCCAATGTCTCTTTTTCGTCTGAGACAAATTTTTGGCACACAAGCTACCTTCCCTGACTTGCAATCGAAGCTAGGTTATCTTTTGGTGAGTTTGCACGGACAAAATATAAAGAGTCGACCATATTGTTTCTTCTTTTTTATTCTACAACTCTTGGTTCTTCAATCCAGTACGCTGATCCTTGATGATTCTAGTGGCTTGGGCTCAATATAGACAGCCACAGGTGCATTTTCCAAATCTACTTTCTCCTTTCTGCTGTCATTGGACTTGTGCTTTAGTTCTTTTTTCCAGCTGAAAATTTGATCATTGAGTCTTTGTACAACAACCTTGAGTTGGGTATTGTTCTTCATTAGTTGGGGCAGCTTGAGATTGCTCCAGTGTATTTATTCTATCTCCATAGTTTCCTGGAATCAATCTCAGAAGAACAAGTGATGGAATGGTGGAAGAAATAAAGATAACAAATGTGCAATACTTTTCGACTTTTTATCGAATTTTAATAAGATGAAAAATAATTATGAAGCAATATTTATCTTGATTAATTTTTGATTCTAGATTGAATGAAGGAAATATGTAATGCATATAACAAAAAATGGAAAGAAAATATGGATACAAAATAAAACAATGATTTTTTGAGTATTTAGTTTAAGAAGTGCAATAAAATGGAAATACACAAAAATGGTATAAACTAAGCTTTAAAATATTTTATTTTTTCTTTTATGATGCAGGCAAGAAATGAAAAAATTAAATATGTTCTGAAGAAAAACTAGAATGATTTTTTGAGTTTTAATTTTAACTTGATATGCAAAAAACAACGAAAGAAAACAATTTAAATGCAGATGTTTTATCTTTTCTTTAAGGAAACTACATAATGCAAACAACTATGCCTATTTTTTTTGAATTTTTCGTGGATCAACTATATAACTTCAACTTCTTTCTTTTTCTTTTCTGGTTTAAAAATAATGAACACCAAGACACAAAAAATGCCAAAACTTGACCCAAAAGGACATTTTTAATGAATTTTTCGGTTCTAAATGAAAAACAAATGCGAATAAAAAATGATGCAAGGATAAATGTCACCTGATTCAGGAGATTTAATATATGATACAAAACGTTTGGTAGGCACAGAAGCAGGGTCGTCCAAATGGACAAGTGAGGTTCCAATAGGCTCGACCCGAGATGTGGTCGAATTGTCGATATTGCTTGAATACGATTGAAACCTGTAACTAATGCAAAAACGAATGTAATAAGATGATAATAGATGATAAAATAATAAGAATAAAAAAGGATAGATTGATGGAGATGGGATCTTTGGTGTTGGATGTGTATCACTCTCAACAAGGATCGGATGGATGGAAGATGAATGAAGATGGAACTTGTCTTGCTGGATATGTATCACTCTCAAGATCGATTGGCGAATGGAAATGGGATGATGGATGCCACAAAGATATTTGAATGGAGTATTTTGATAAGTTTGGATGCTCAAGAGCTGCTTCTCAAAACACTCTAAAGACTTAGAACAATAGTTTTGAGAAACTAGAAAAACTGCATATTCATTCAATATAATTCAAGGGTGTTTTACAAAGGTGGACGACTGGGAGCTTATAAAGACTCAAATAGGGGAATCTAGACAAGACCAAACATCCGTAAACAATACAAGGAAATAAAATAACTTGAAATAATTTTAGTCTTCAATGGATTGATCTTTGGAGATAATATGGCCCGTTGGAAGTGTTTGCTTGGCCATAAATGAGGACTTGTTTCTTATTGAACCTGGAAGTTTTCAAATGATAAGAGAGCTTCCTCGGAACCTTCTTGATGGATTGGAGGGTGCTGAAATTTTGCAGGAAATGAAGAAGTGGTTGTCGGACTTTTAATTGCCAGACTCCAAAATAGGCAAGTTGAAGCTAATGAGGATTCTCCTAATCCTCTGGGTAGTGCTGCAGCTTAGGATGTCCTTGAATACCTTCTAGGTGGATTAGAGTGGTCTCCTGGGTTCCAAAGTAAGGGTTTGGTTCGAGCCAAATTGGATTGGTTGGAAGATTTCCCCAAATTGATGTCGGGGAAATTGCTTGCATCTTGGTTTTCCGATATCAGATTCTTCTGATTTCGGGCTTTATGGAAATCTAGTAATCCCCTCTTGAATTCCATGATTGATTATGGAGACGGCCACTTTATAGTTAGGCTGAAATCCATTTCTAAGGGCTAACATTCGCAAATGGATGGGGCTGGAAAACCTCCATTTTGTAAAATCCTTAACTTTGGGATGAATCCAGTTGTACATGAAAGCCTATTGAATGTATAATCCCTGAAAATCGGTTTCATCGTTAAAATCCTCGTGGTTTGTAAGATATGCTCCTTGGACTGAACCTATGTGGCTGTATCGCCTAGGTAATTGGTGTGGGGCCTTTGATGGAGCTCTGGTCGAGGCATGGATTTAATGACGCAACATCCCCTCGTCGAGACATACTAAAACATTGGTTCCCAATTCGGTTTGCATTTTCTTCTAAGGCTTCGGCTCTTCGTAATGCCAAAAGATTCCATTTCATCTTGTTAAGCGTTTTCGACGGAAGTCGACTTCTTTTTATTTTTCGACAGAGTTTCTGCCGTTGAATTCTTTCGTTTTAATTCCATGACAAAACAGACTTACGTTACTTTTTATCTCCCCATATTGTTTTGATTCGGAGGTAGTCAGAAATTTGACACAAAAGTGGTATGTCAAAGGTATATCATGCATATAATTCAGCCATGGAACGCTCATGATTATGGTGTACGATGCAGGGCGATCGATGACTAAAAGTTCCACGACTTTGGTTATGCTCCTAGATTTAACCGGAATGTTAATCGAGCCGAGGGTCATAATAGCTTCTCCCGAGAATCCCATTATCGGGCTCGGACTCTCCGTGACTTCAGAAATTTCAATTTTTATTCTCTCAAAGCTATCTTTGAAGATAATATCGGCCGAGCTTCCTGTGTCGACCAATACTCTTGCAACATTGATATCATTGATCCTCAACTTGATGACAAGGAGATCGTTATGAGGGTTGGCCTGATTAGCCGTTTCTTTATCTTTGAAAGAGATGGTGGAGCTGTATATTTGGTTATACATGCCCCTTCCTAATCGTTCGGTGATTATGGTGTTAGAGAATCTGACCCCCCCCCCTCCTTCCAGCGCCAAACTTTGGGAACCAAAATTCACCAAAAAAAAAGGTGGATGGAAATTCGTCAACAGTGGAGAACAAAAGAAACAGAAGAATAAAACACTCTAAGTATTGAACTTGCTAGTATAGCCGCCTAGATCACTAGTTCTCCTAAAGGTAACAACAATTTCTCTAAAAACCTAATTTTCAGCTCCTTTTTTCTCTTTGTCTTGGCTCCTCTTATATATGTCCAAGGTCGGTCGTATTTCCTTTTCTGCCCCCGATTCGAGTTTATCTTCCGCAAAAATCTTCCTTATCTTCTTGATTTTCCATAATTATCTCTAAATATAATAATTATCTTCTTTTCCATTTATACTCGGCGGAAAAATTCGGTAGACCGTCATTGTAATTGGGCGCATTCTCGTCTAAAATGTAACAGGTCCTTTATTGCATTTTAGACTATTTTGGGCTGTTTTGCGATTTACACGATTTTTACGATTTCTTTCGGAGAAATCGTTCTTCATATGATTATACAATGCTGGTTCCGAAAAGTAATAAATCAATCGTATAGCTGTGAAAACATTGGTGTTTAATTTAACTTTATTCAATTTATATGATTGGCTTCAAGTTTTACGAGAAAAAAAAAGTCTTTGCGGTTTTTATTGTAAAATTCAACGGAAACTTTGATGGAGACAAAATAAGAAATGGCTTAGTAAAGACCCGAAGCAGAGAGTAACAGGGAGAAGGTGGTCTAGTCACCCATATGCATCCAAACGTGTTGTGCGTCTAGTCGCCCATGGGTGACTAGTCATGTTCCGTGTCTAGTCGCCCATGGGTGACTAGACATATTCCGTGTCTAGTAGCCCATGGGAGAGTAGACTTGCTCGTGGTTCTTCCTAGTTCTGAAGCTTTTCTTTTACTATTTCTCGTGAAGTTGTTCAAAACGGTTTTCCTTGAAGGATAATCTTATCAATCCTTGACGTTGATTTCAAGATTACTGTTTTTTACACCAACATGTTTGATATGAAAAGTATCAAAGCTTGTAAGAAGTCTCTCTTTGCAAAAAACACTAGAAATATAATATAAACTAGGTAAAACTCCTCTAGGGTCAATCTTGTAATTTATGTGACTTGGGCTTCAATTCGGATACTTTGTGAATTGGGCTACTGCGTGTCGACCGTTGATCGACGACAAGTGTACATCATCGATCGACGCAATGCTGTGTCTTGACCCGTACTTTCCTGAATTTGACCAGCTACTGGGTTCCTCTCTCTCTCTCTCTGAGCTCCAAAAAGCCTCATAATCTCTACAATGTTCCAAAATGTACCTGAACTTGAAAAGACTCTAAAACATATCCTACACACATGACAGACTCTAAACAGGGCCTACAATATGGTCTAAAACAAGTAACTATTAGAACCTATCAACTCCCCCAGACTTAATCTTTTACTTGTCCTCAAGCAAAAAAAGGGTAAACCTATGGAAGAGGTTTGAAAACACAGGCACTCACAAAAGATCTAGTTTATCATTATCACCTTTAGTATGTTGTAACCACATCAACCAAGTGTTAATCTTAGAGAAATTTTATATACATAATCCTAGTATATCAACCTAATTCATTCTACTAACACCTTAGAAAATACGTCTTGACTCACCCCTCTACTAAACTCATTTCTTGGACAAAATAAAAGTCCAGGCTTTACCTTTGGAGTATCGATCAGAGGACACATGGGCTCTTACCCCTGCAAGTATTTAAACACAAATACAGTCTTCTCTGATCCCTTTCTTCCCTCTTTCTCTCTTATCTGAATCTCCTTTTTTATAATTCAATGAATCAATGATTCTACAGTCAATCTTGTTCATCTTTCTTTTTCTTTTCTCTCTATATTATTTTTGACGAAGTGTAGGCGAATAATGGGTTCATAGGTAATTTACCTATCCCTCGCTTCCACATTGTGTGATCATTCCTTTCTGAATTAGAATAATAGGTTCACATGTAATTTACCTACTAATACAAGCCTAAGCTATCAAAGGCTCACAAGATCCGTGGCTCAAAGTGATGGACTATCCAACAAGAGGGGTGGTTCGTACAATCGATCTAATCAACATTAAAACATGCTGGATGGAAGAGTTGATGATGGTACTGGATATGACGGTTTGTTGACTGTTTTCACAATAAAACACGAAGAATAACACTTCAATCCATAAGAACTCAAACTCGCTAATCACCAAGACAAATGAATCCACAAAAGCTTGAAAGATCAATAAGAACACAAAGACACAATGCCTTGAAAAA
This sequence comes from Moricandia arvensis, assembly GCA_905132765.1. Classification (NCBI taxonomy): domain Eukaryota; kingdom Viridiplantae; phylum Streptophyta; class Magnoliopsida; order Brassicales; family Brassicaceae; genus Moricandia; species Moricandia arvensis. The sequence continues at coordinate 73,908 of CAJHQP010002315.1, read as the reverse complement.
AGAAACTTAAAAGTTTATTAGTTTTAGGGTAAATGATTTTTGGCTTACAATGTGGTATCTAATGAGCTTATGTAATTCTAATTACAAGAATTAGAAAGAGAAACAAAAAGAAAACATGTTGAAAATCAGAAAATAGCCGTTAGGCTTTAAGTGAGAGAATCTTGGCCAAAAGGGAAAGGTAATGAGTTTCTCGTATCTGGACGGTTTTAGGGGATAGCTGAACTTCCTGGGAACCTTCTTTATGGTCTTGAAGGTGCTGATGTCGTGCACTGACTGAAGGAGACAGAGCTGTTGGAGCTTTATTGCAAGAGACTCCAAATAAGGCAACTTGAAGCAAGTGTGGATCCTCTTAATCCTATGCTTGCTGGTCCATGGTAAGGTGAAGGAAACATGTCCTGGATGGTCATATATGTTTTCTGGATAGCTAAGATGATCTCCTGGCTTCCATATATGTGTTTGGGTCGGACCAAACTGATTGGGTTGAAGACCTTCCACAAATGATATCGGTTTGGCCAATTGATGCAAACCAGGTCTATCTTCTGGTCTGATTGGGATCCGCCTGATCCAGTGTATTGGGGTACTTCCTAAGATTTTTTGGAGTGTCTCTGAATGATTTAGAAGGAAGCATGTTTGCAACTCTTGAGGTTGGTTTGATGTAAAACCCGGATCTTCCAAATAAGGCAAGTGCATAAATGGTTTCGCCGGTTTTGGGAAATTGTATATAACTTGAATTTCACTCGGCCTACTCTCCTCTGGGATTGTTGAAAATCTAAGAAATACATCTTAAATACTATCATTGGCTTTGGATCGGGCCGTTCCTTCCGTGGGCTTGAATCTACTTCTAAAAGCTGATACTCGCAGCTGGATGGGCTGGAGAACCTCTGGTTTGTAAAATTTATATCTCACTGGTCCGGACAGATTTGTGAGATGATTCCAATTGGACTTGAAACTTCCTTGAGTTTAGAATCTGTGAAAATTGGTTTCATGATGAAAGCCCTCCTCGTTTGTAAGATATGGCTGATTTACTGAGCATACGTCCTGGATAGTTCTCTGTCTAGTTTAGTAATGGGTGTGGCCGACCTCTGATTCAGAAATAGACCCCTTAACAAAGTTTCAACCTCGAATCTGGATAACCTTCATCAAGATATAGCAATTCAGGTTTCATTCTCTTTTGTAAGTCTAAGGTGTTACCTTGGTATTGTTTTGGTTTGGGAAGGGGTTGCGCCTTAGGTGGTTCTCCTTTGAGAAGATAGGACAGGATCACTCCTCTTCCTGTATCCAGTTTGAAAGGTCTCTCCTTGATCTGAGAAGTGGTCATGGCATTTTCTTCTTTCGTGGCAATGATGTTGATTACCAGTGGAGTGGTGCCTTCTTGTTAAGCAACAAGCTCTTCTCATTGGAACCTTGGCTTTTGCAATCTCCTAAGGTACCTATACTTGAATCAACACTTATGGGCAAGATCAAGTGTTTTATTATTGAAGTGGAGGATTCATAAATAGAGTATTTAGTAAGATCTAGAGCTTTACTTACCTGGTTACCACTCATAGTATATGGGATTAATTCAGCATTGGTATTTGTCAACTTTAAAACATGATTGGTTGGTGAGAAAGTATCTAGAGTATAACGCTCATTATCCTCAGATTTGTGAGCTTCTGGACATGAATCCTCCTCACCTAGACCTTCATCAATATTCTGGACAAAGTGCAAGTTCATCATACCAGCATTTTGATAAGTAGAATTAATTGCATTGAGTTCAGAAATCAACTTATCTTGAACCGAAAATTGAGATATCTCAAGTGTTGGTTTTTTATTTTACAGAAAGGTTTAGATCTTTACCTTTTTCCTGTTGGTCTACAGGCTCCTTTTCCATCTCTAAACCTGTGTTAACACTTTCTTGCAAAGACAAGGGCATGAAACTTGCATTGGAAATTTTAGAATCTGATTTGATTGGCTCACTTAACTCCAAGGAGTTGGTTACCTTTGCTTCATGTAGTGCCAACTTCAAAGCTCGTATTGTTGGGCAATATATTACAAGATGACCCTAGCCTTGACACTTATAACAAATTACCTCAGGTGGTTTTAAAGAGTTAAAGTACTGGTTTTGAGCTTTGCCTCTGGTTAGCTGGCTGCAAGACTTGGAGCTGTACTACTCTCTTAGACACCTTCTGAGCGTGTTGTGAGTTGCAAATCAATCCCTCATGATCCTTTTGAATGGTTCTCAAGTGCGTATAGGAGGCTCCTGGAATTGTTCCCTAAATTTCTCTTCTCTGTCCCAATACCTTTGAGTCTTTTCAGTGAGCTATCCTAGACCATTGGACAAGTATTCTCCCTTTGGAATGGAGTTGCACTCAAAGTACCTTTCCATGTCCACTTCCCACTGAAGATATTTTATAGGGTCTTCGCTTCTTCCTGAAAACTTATACAAACAAAAATCATTATATGAACCATAGTGGAAATTTAAAGTTACCCCATGCTCATGTAGCTGTTTTGTTTTCAGTTCAACCAAAGGTTTTAGACTTGTTCTGGAGGTAATCTCCTCATCTGGAAATGTTTATACATCAGCTCTTTGACATATGACTGATATAACCTATTTATTACCAGTTTTAGGCCAAGTTATAGGCTCCATTTAGGATTTATTATGTCTTTAGGCTGTGTTTTAAGGTATGTACAGGTCCAGGTACATTTTCGAGATATATGGAGATACTTGGAGCTTTTGTAGCATTTAGAGGAGAATAATCTGTAGCTGATTGATATAGCCTATTTATTACCAGTTTTAAACTATGTTACGGACTCCATTTAGGGTCTAGTATGTGTATCTAGGCTATTTTTAAGATCTTTACAGGTCCAAGTACGTTTTGGAGATATATGAAGATACTTGGAGCTTTAGGAGCATTTAGAGGAGAATAATCCGTAGCTGATCTTTGACAAAGTTGAAGTACAAGACTGCCGTCGATCGACGGCACTATCTTGACATCGACCGATGTCACATAACCAAGATTGATCAATGCTGACCACTTGCCATCGATCGATGACCAATTCGCGGACAACCTATTTCAAGCCCAAGTTAGAGACAAGACACAAGATTACAAGTTTACCCTTGGACGAGTTTTGACCTAGATATTAGGGTTTTTATATTTATACTTTATGTATGAGAAGAAAATTTGTATAGTAGATAATACAAACGCATACGTACGAAGATGTACGGTGCTAGGTTCTTGAGTAATTAGGTAGAAGATTCATAACTCCTTAGGGAGATTTGTATTAGAACCCCAGTGTTTTATCTATTCATTATATTCATATTATTATTCTTACTTTGATTATGTCTAAGTAGTTATCAACTAGATTTATGGTTTTTGAATGGTACTAATAGATTAGCCGAATAATAGAATTGTTAGGGTTATTATTAGATCTATTAATAGAATTCTGTTTATTGCTTGGTTCTAGGGTAGCTAACTAGAACACTGATAATAGGATGGTTAGACGCAAGCGAGAGCATGGTCTACTACCAGAATTTATTCTGTTGAGCTAGGTTGCTAGAAACAAAGAAGAGTTGATTTAGTTGATCTAGTGAAATTATCGAATAAGGTCATAAATCTTGACTCAAGAAACCATCGATCGATGCAGGATCATTGCCATCGATCGACGGTCATTCCGTGTCAACAAGTGAGAGCTGAGACTAGTCAATAAATTAGACTCGCAGCGAGATCTGGTCGTCCTTTATATTGGATATCGAGTTCTATTATTAATACCTTTAACTTCTATCCTCTATAATCCACTTGCATGAAACCCTAGATCTAGCATATTTATATTTACATCTAGTTAGTTTATTAGGATATTTTCATATTTACATTATTAGCATATTTCCATATTTACATTACTATCATATTTCCATATTGCATCTACACTCTCTTATAAGGAACATTTCCTTAGACTGATTACTTGTTACCAATATATATATATATATATATATATATATATATATATATATATATATATATATATATATAATCACCTAGCTTTACTTTAAGAATAAGAAATCTATTTTGTGTCATTGTTCTCTGTGGATTCGATCCCTAAGTACTACACCTGATCTCTCTTGACAACAATATTATCTTGGCAAGAGCATCGACTGACACTTCTTTACGGATAACATCAACATGCATCATAACTCTAGCATCGATCAACATTGATCACTAAGCATCGATCAGCATCATCTCACCCACATCGATCGACGACAGCAGACGAGTTCAGATGGTTGTGCCTATAATTGTGGTTCAGAATGAGAATGGAGACCTGCATGAACTCAACGTCCATCTGCGTAATGCCATCAGGTCAAAAGCTAGACGATCATGGGGCTTTAATCCCTGATACAAAAGCAGAAATAGTTACTTCCATAGCTCAAACTGAAGCTAACGCCCAAGCTCCTAAAGGCATGGAGATTTTGAGACCAATCAGAAGACCATGGGTCGAATTTATGTTTGACAGAGTAGTGGAGAGACAGCAGAGGATGACTGTGGACTTCAATAAGAAGTTAAATTTCATGTACCTCGACCTAAATACAAATATCGAAGATCTCAACAACCGTGTGGGGGAAGCTGGAAAGTAAAATGACTCAGGCGAGTGAAGTCCTTAACAAATACGAGGCTATGCTTAGGGAGTCTTGACTTAAACATCATGTCAATGCTGTGATTGATGATGATTTCTAGGTAGAAGTCAAGAGAGAAAAGGCTCAAGAGAAAAAGTTCCATATAGGAAAACCGAGTTCGTTAGGCAGCCCACACATGCATCGATTGACACAAGTTACTGAGAATCGATCGACGGTCCTTGTTGACTTGACAGAATTGGGAATAGCTTCACGCATCATTTGACGCAGAGATCATACAATTGATCAATGGTACCCAGTGGCAAAACGAGTTCTTCAACAAAATGTCATGAATACGACAACCCCAGAACATAAGATGGATGCATCAGAGCCTATGATGGTTGATAAGGCTACTAAGAGTCATCCTAGGAAAAAGCCAAGAACTATATTGAAGAAGAAAAGTGATCCTGGGAAGTTTGTAGTACCATGTCTGATCAAAGGCCACGAGTTTCCCAACACCCTTTGTGACACTGGATCATCAGTGAGCATCATACCCAGAGCTATGGCAGAGAAGTTGAACCTGAGAATGGAACCTTCCAGCGATTCTTTCATTTTTGTGGATTGCTCTAGAGTCGATTCAGGGGGGATTTGCAAAGATGTCCCACTACAAATTCAGGACGTCTTAGTCCCGATAGACTTCCATGTGATTGACATACAGATCAAACGGGGAACGCCTCTGTGTTACTTGGAAACAACTTTCATGGCTACCATAGGAGCCATTTGTGACATGAAGGCAAACAGGTTGTGCCTTTCCTTGATAGACCATAATATGTATTATGAGATTTATAAAAATAAACATACCCTCACAGAATTGTGCAATGATGCAGAACTTGTGGCCACATGTTTCTGCAATTACGAGTTTGGTGAGGAATCAGAAGAAGGAGCATCGATCGACACTCAACCTAATCCATCGATTGACAGCCATACCATTCAAAAATCGATCGATACCCACCCTATCGCATCGATTGACACTCAAAATTCCAAACAAGCCCACACCGACCATGGCGGTTTCAATTACAACACAGCCTACCTCGAGTACGACGAACATTACAGAGACGAAGAAACCAATTGAATACCGAGGGACTGCTATGGAAGAGTCTGGATTTTTCAATGTTTCCCATCGACCTTGGAAATCGACATTGATCGACGGACACCATACACCGTCGATCGATACTGAGAATGAAGCAGAAACCAAACGAGATTCATCTGCAGAATGCAAAAGGGAATATGGTTATCTACAACCAAATGAGTTTGGTATTATGCGAGATCCAAATGGTTATGCAAGAGCTATGGACGGCCAAATTCTGCATGTCACGAAAGACGATGTGGCATATATACTTGCAATGGCTAACGAATCTGGAAACCTTTTCATCCACCAGTATGATCATCAAGCATTGATCAACGTTCCACAGACGGCATCATCAACGCTAATCCAGCGTACCAAGGTTACTATGGAGATTACGAAGAGCATGATGCAGCTTACAGAGAGGAAGAAGATGGCTGGGTAATCAAACTCGAGAGTAGGCAATCCAGCATCAATCCTCAACATATATTGGCCTTCAAATGACATCAAACGAAGACAAGAACAATTAATTGAAGCAGAAGATACAAAAGATGATTATCTCAGACCAGACAAGTTTGGAATTTTCAGAGATACAGAGGGACGTGCACGAGATATTTACGGGAGAATTCTCAACCTACCTAAGGAAGATGTAGTAGATGCCCTTGTTATGGCTAACGGATCAGGAAGTTTATTTGACAACAGCAATAGCCATCGATCGACACGAAGGTACCACCATCGGTCGACATCAAGGAGTGCAAGCACGATCCTAACCAGTACCAAACATCGATCGACAACAAGAAGCATGCATCGATCGATACCACCATTCCAGGAGTCCACAAGTTCTGTACATCTAACCCCTTTACTTCAGAAAACTCCGAGGACCGGTCAGTTGGATAAATCTCCTACTGCTAGACAAACATGTATAGTATGGAAAGAGAGCTTTTGATGCTGATGGCCCAAGGATTATCTTTTGGGAAAAGCAAGATGAGTATGGCATATACAGAGATGAGAATGGCAATGCACACGCTATAGCCGGACGAATTGTGAATATGTAGGAGGAAGATATTATAGAAGTTCTAGAGAGAGCTACTATGTTTGAGTACATCTACATATGTGTACCTGAACATGCAGAAAAGATCGCTATGTCCAAGAAGAAGAAAGAAACATACAACATAGTAGATATTGATGATCTTGTGAATGGGATCTACAACGCTCAAGAGATGTCATTAGAAGATTCCTACATGAGGCTTGATGATGTCTACTATCCTCTAGAATAGCGTCCAAATCTCGTTGCATCTTACACGCATGGATAAGATGCAACGATGGACACTATTCAAAGACAGCATGCGAGTGGACACAATAGAGTGACATCGATCGACCGGCAACATCGCACCATCGATCGAGGCAAAGTTCGACAGACAAAACCACGCAGCAGAAACACAACTGAAAGACATGTTCAATGAGATTGCTTTCTCTCATAACCTAATTATTGACATAAACACATGTATTGACATGAGCCATATAGATAGAAGAGAAAGAGATGCATTAGGAGCTTAAAAGAAGTTACTTTGGTGTGTACTAGCATCCGGAGCAAGTTTGAATCTGTCTGTACAGACCTAACGAGTGATCTTATAAAGTAATCTTATAAAACTTATAAGGTAAGGCAGAGGTCTGGGGTCGCCTAACTTAACCTAAAGAAGCTTGGGGAGACCAGTGGGGTTGAGTTAACCAGCTGTCATGGTCAAGTTTGAATTCAAATCCAGATCTACTGCCAAAAGAGCTGTTGGGTTAGAATACAGTCTTTGGACCAGTGTGCTGTTGATTTCCTCTCTCTTTCTTCTCTGTCTTTAAATATGATTGTATGCAACAAGAAATAAAAATTAAGGAAAATATTTCTCCTTCACTTCTCTCTTTCTCTCAGATAACCCTAATCTCTCTCTCTCTCTCTCTCTCTCTCTCCCTCTCTCCTCTCTCTCTCTCTCTCTCTCTCTCTCTCTCTCTCTCTCTCTCTCTCTCTCTCTCTCTCTCTCTCTCTCTCTCTCTCTCTCTCTCTCTCTCTCTCTCTCTCTCTCTCTCTCTCTCTCTCTCTCCTCTCTCTCTCTCTCTCTCTCTCTTCTCTCTCTCTCTCTCTCTCTCTCTCTCTCTCTCTCTCTCTTGTTCTTCATCTTGTTCTTCAGAGTTCTTCACTTTCTTTCATGGTATCAGAGCATTAAGCTCCTGATTACCTCATTTACTTCCGCAAGCTTACTCTATTCCTCAGTCCCTCTTGTTTCTCTGGTTCAAATTTACAAATATCTCTACAGATTTCTTTTATCCAGTGGATAATAAACTAGGGTTCTTGAGTTCTTTTGATTTTTTCTTGGCTGTGCTCACTCTGTTCTGTCTCTATTCCCGTTTCTTGAGAGTTTATCTTGATTCTAAACGCCATTTCTTTCAGTTCCAGAGTGATTTATTCGTTTTCCAGCCTGAAAATTTTGAAAAACATCTTTGGCGCCTAAGAAGAAGATGGAGAACTACAGACCAGTTCACATTCCTTGCACACTCAAGGGACCAGGAAACTACATTACCTGGTCTAGACTGACAAAGACAGCCCTTGGTGGAAGAGGTCTTTGGGAGCATATCACTTCAAGCACAGCTCCAAAGAAAATCACCCAAGGAGAAGATGGCAAGGAGGTTGTAGTGGTAGATGAAGGCAAATGGGATCAGGAAGACCTCATGGTGCTGTCTATCATGCAAAGCTCTCTTGATGGTCCCCTTATGGACTCTTACTCACACTGCACTACTCCAAAACAGTTGTGGGATACCTTGCACAGGGTGTATGGCAACACTTCTAACCTCAACAGAATCTTTGAGGTAAAAAGGGCCATCAACAACCTACAGCAAGAAGATGGAGACTTTACCAAGCACCTTGGGAAGTATAGTCAGCTGTGGTCTGAGCTGGAGATGCTACGACCAAGCACCAATGACCCTGCCACTATGGAAGTAAGGCGTGAGGAAGATAGAATCTTTGGACTACTCCTCACACTCAGCCCAAGCTTCATTGATGTGGTGAAACACATATTGAGAGACAAGGTACTTCCAAGCTATGATGATGTATGTGCTCAACTTCAAAAGGAGATAGGCTCAGATGGACTCTTTGGTGGTGGAAAAGGAGGACTCTCTATGGCACACAAGGCAGAAAAGTTGGAAGGTGTATCAGCTAACAAAGCCTACTTCAAACCAAGAGGAGGAGGAGACAAGTCAGTGACTTGTGAGTATTGCAAGAAGCAAGGACACTCCAAAACCAACTGCTGGTTCATCCATCGTCACCTCAGACCAACCTCAACCAACAAATACAACCAGACTAGAGCCCATGAAGCAAGAGGACATGAGCATATGCGCATGGGAGATGATGGAAGAGCCTTGATCTCCACAGCTCACAATGGTGCCTCCACCTCCCACGCCATGTCTCAACCATCTCATGAGGATGCATACATCCGCAAGTCAGACATTGAGGCCTTGATCAAGGCTCTCAATGCAAACTCTGGTAACCAAAGTATTAATGATTTAAATTCTATTCACAATGCATCCCATACTGCTAGGCCATTGGTCATTGACTCAGGGGCTTCTCATCATATGATTAGGGATGCTAGACTGATTAGTGATATTAAACCAGCCCTAGGAAGTGTTGTGATTGCAAATGGTGATAGAATTCCCATAGAAGGAATAGGCAATCTGAACCTGTTTAACAAAGAATCTCAAGCTTTCTATATGCCTACATTTGCTTCTAACCTTGTTTCTGTGAAGAGAGCAACTAATGATTTGAATTGCAATGTTATCTTTAGTCCTAATGATGTGTGCTTTCAGGATATTAAGACCAGTAAGATGCTGGGCAAAGGTGTAAGCAAGGGAGAACTATACTTTCTTGAAGATACCAAGCTTGGATCAGATTCTACTTATGCCTTTAATTCTGCTTCTGTTTTAGCTAATGATGTGTTATGGCATGCTAGATTAGGCCACCCCCATTCTCATGCTTTAAAATTGATGTTACCTAGTTTATCTTTGCAAAATGAAACGTGTGAAGCCTGTATACTTGGTAAACATCATAAGTCTGTCTTTCCTTCATCTATGACTATTTATGAAAATTGCTTTGATCTAGTGCATTCTGATGTTTGGACTGCTCCTTGTGTCTCTAGAGAAAACCATAAATATTTTGTCACATTTATAGATGAGAAATCTAAATATACTTGGCTCACACTGATTCAAAGTAAAGATAGAGTTTTAGAAGCTTTTATTAACTTCCAAAACTATGTAACTAACCATTTCAATTCAAAGATCAAAATTTTTAGGTCAGATAATGGGGGAGAATACACTAGCAATGCCTTCAGACAACACTTAGCAAAGCATGGAATCATTCATCAAACAAGCTGTCCATACACACCACAACAAAATGGAGTGGCTGAGAGGAAGAATAGACACCTTATGGAGGTTGCAAGGAGCATGATGTTCCACACCAATGTCCCAAAGAGGTTTTGGGGAGATGCTGTGGTGTCAGCATGCTATCTGATTAACAGAATCCCAACCAAAATCCTCAAAGATATATCTCCATTTCAGGTATTAAACAAGACTAAACCTCCCATAGATCATTTGCGTGTGTTTGGGTGTGTGTGCTTTGTATTGGTACCAGGTGAGCAGAGGAACAAGCTTGATCCTAAGAGTATCAAAGCCATGTTCATTGGGTACTCCCACACGCAGAAGGGATACAAGTGTTACCTACCAGACTCAAACAGGGTGATGGTCTCAAGGGATGTCAAGTTTGTAGAATCCAAAGGGTACTATGATGAGAAGGACTGGGAAAACCTAAGAGATCTCTCACAAGGACCATCAGATAGGGCAAACAACCTGAGAATCATTATGGAAAGCTTAGGAATCACTCCATCTCCACCAACTGTTGTGCACAAGGAAGCAACACCACCTGGTTTTGAGACAGTCCACCTTGATCCTGAGGGGGGCAGTGAGCATGAATCAACACCAGAAACTGATTCAGCATCAGCACATGATCAAGATGGAGCAGAAATCAACTCAGATTCAACATCAGTACATGACCAAGATGAAGCTGTACATGACCAAGAGCAGAACAATTCTAGTGGAAATCAAGGGCAGGATGATATAATGGTGGAGGAGCAGACTCAGCCATTAAGAAGAAGTACCAGAGTGAGAAAAGACCCATCAAATTGGATCAACACCAGAGTATACTTCAACAGCAATGCAGTGGCTCATCCTACTCAAGCAACCTGTTCATTTGCAAGCTATCCTCAAGAGCATGTAGCTTTCATCACCAATCTGGATCAAGATTATGTTCCAAAGACCTATGAGGAGGCCATGGCTCATGAAGAATGGAGAGATTCAGTTGGAGATGAGATCAATGCCATGATCAAGAATGATACTTGGTATGAAACTGAGCTTCCCAAGGGAAAGAAGGCAGTGACAAGTCGCCTGCTCTATACCATCAAATACTTGGCTAATGGAAAGCCAGAAAGGAGGAAGACAAGGCTGGTTGCAAGAGGATACACCCAGGTCTATGGAGAAGACTATCTAGACACCTTTGCACCAGTAGCAAAGCTCCACACTATAAGGATTCTTCTCTCAGTGGCAGTAAACTTGGAATGGGATTTATGGCAGATGGATGTCAAGAATGCTTTCCTACAAGGAGAACTGGAGGATGAGGTGTACATGAGACCACCTCCTGGTATGGAGGATATGGTCAAACCAGGAAATGTTTTAAGGCTGAAGAAGGCAATTTATGGATTGAAACAATCACCAAGAGCCTGGTATCACAAACTGAGTACAACCTTAAATGGAAGAGGGTTTGTAAAATCAGAAGCTGACCATACTCTCTTCACCCTCACAAGTAAGCAAGGAATTGTGGTGATCCTGATCTATGTGGATGATATTATCATCACAGGAAGTAACAAGGAAGGTATCATCTCTACTAAAGCTTTCCTTAAGTCTAGTTTTGATATTAAAGATTTGGGTGAGCTAAAGTACTTTCTAGGGATAGAAATGTGCCGCTCTAAAGAGGGGCTTTTCCTATCTCAAAGAAAGTACACACTTGATCTTTTAAATGAGACAGGAAAACTTGGAACAAGAGTAGCTAAGACACCACTTGAAGAAGGGTACAAAGTCTTGCGTGAGGGGGAGTTTGATGACACTGTTTTGGCGACTTCAAGCTCTATAGAAGAATGGTTGGGAAGTTGATCTACCTGACCATTACAAGACCAGACATCTGCTTTGCTGTGAACCAAGTAAGCCAATATATGCAAGCACCAAAGGTCCATCATTGGAACATGGTGGAGAGGATCATGAGATATCTAAGGGAAGCTCCTGGTCAAGGTGTTTGGATGGGATGCAACCAAAGTACAGAGATTGTGGGATATTGTGATGCAGATTGGGCTGGTGATAGAGTGGACAGGAGGTCCACAACAGGCTATTGCACATTTATTGGAGGCAATCTTGTGACTTGGAAGAGCAAGAAACAGAAGGTGGTGTCTTGTTCAAGTGCTGAGGCAGAATATAGAGCAATGAGGAAGCTGACTAGTGAGCTCATCTGGATCATGAACCTGCTGAGAGACTTAGACATTGAGACAACATCACCAATCACCATGCACTGTGATAACCAGGCAGCCATCCACATAGCATCCAACTCAGTGTTTCATGAGAGGACAAAGCATATTGAAGTAGATTGTCACAAGGTTAGACAAGCAGTAGAGCAGAAGATCATACTACCTTGCTACACTAGAAGTGAAGACCAACTAGCAGATATCTTCACCAAAGGAGCAAGCACCAAAGTCTGTGAGTCCATTCATCCAAGATTAGGGCTCATAGACCTATCTAGATCATGATCCCCTAAGTCATGAAGCATCTACTCTTTTCCCTTAAGTGTGTTTTTATCCCACTGTGGTTTTTCATACTTAAGGTTTTAATGAGGGATGTCTTCATGAATTCCAAGCTTGACCATTACCCATGATCAAGCTTGAGGGGGAGTATTGACATAGGATGTGAATATGAAGCAATAAAACAAGACAAGAGGATGTAGAGGTTCAGATGGTTGAAGAAGTGTTCTGTCTACATGAAGCTTGGAACTCAAGTCTGTCCGTACAAGACTTGGAACTCAAGTCTGTCCGTACAAGACTAGTGATCTTATAAAGTAATCTTATAAACTTATAAGGTAAGGCAGAGGTCTGGGGTCGCCTAACTTAACCTAAAGAAGCTTGGGAAGACCAGTGGGGTGAGTTAACCAGCTGTCATGGTCAAGTTTGAATTCAAATCCAGATCTACTGCCAAAAGAGCTGTTGGGTCAGAATACAGTCTTTGGACCAGTGTGCTGTTGCCAAAAGAGCTGTTGGGGCAGAATACAGTCTTGGACCAGTGTGCTGTTGATTTCCTCTCTCTTTCTTCTCTGTCTTTAAATATGATTGTATGCAACAAGAAATAAAAATTAAGGAAATATTTCCTCCTTCACTTCTCTCTATCTCGTCGGATAACCCTAATCTCTCTCTCTCTCTTCTCTCTTCTCTCTCTCCTCTCTCTCTCTCTCTCTCTCTCTCTCTCTCTCTCTCTCTCTCTCTCCTGTTCTTCATCATGTTCTTCATTGTTCTTCACTTTCTTTCACTAATGAAGGAAGTTATTTCTCAGAAATTGGAGGATATACTAACGACTACAACTGCCAGACTTAGAATGCTTCAACGCAATATTGAGAATCTACAAAGGAGAATGCATTCAGTGAAGATTACAAAGGAGATCACAAATAATGAGAAAGCCAGAGGAGATGAAGCAATGAGAAACTTCATTGGTACATGGTTTCAGAAGAGCAAAGAAGATGTAGACACTTGTTTTCCAAGTGTTGATTCACCTCCATTTCTAGTCAGGGAAGTCCAAAACGTCGAGCTTAAGACTATAACCAAGCGTTGAGTGGGAGAACAACCCACTATTTAGTAGGTTCTTACTTAGTTTTTACTTATACTATTTATTTATTTCGATTTTTGTTTTATTTCTACAGACTACTTATACTACCCATCGATCGACACCATATAGGCACCATCGGTTTGACACTGGATCGCGACCATCGATCGACCAAACCTGCTGACCATCGATCGACCAAACCTGCTGACCATCGATCGACACTCTCTCCACAGATTAGTGGTATCGAGTTCTATGCTTAAGCTATTTACTTATGACTTAATTTTTCCTAACCAATCTTGGGCGGATTAGACTAGGGACTGTGTAATTTAAGTCTTGGTCACTAATGCTATTTTATTGTTTTTGAGTTTTACTATCTATATAAGTTTTTCAAATAAAAAAGTTTTATCGATTCAAGAAGAAGACTATGATCAAGATTTATTATGACTAACCACACTTTAGAACCATTCTTTAGAAAGCTGTTTGCAGAGATTGCTAAAGATACCAAATTAGATCATCATGCCACTATATCACACTTGCTTAGAAAGGTTTGAAGGAACCAAAGCTGATTTCCAACACTAATCCTGACATTATTTGCTTGATTTGGGATTTGGTATACACTGGAGCGGATTCCTTCTGCAATCTGGAGGTAAAAGTATGTGTGCTTCTGATTCCCTCTCCTCCCCTTCAGATTTAAAAAGGAGTCGAACATGAATTTGGTGGCTACAACCATTAAAGCTTGATTTATATGATCCTATAAAGAGATTAAATGTCAAAAAGAAGTGACAGGATCTTGTGGCAAAAACCATTAGGGATTGATTCATGGAAGCCTACCCAGACATCTTAGTCAATTAAAAAAAAAATGATACCCTCAAAGAAGGGAAACATTGACTTAGAAGAAGTGAGAAGAAAGAGAGGACAGGAATCAGAGAAGTCTACCTGTATGTTTATATACTTGCAGAGGTAGAGTCTATATATCCTTTGATCGATACTCCCAAGGTAAAGCCTGCACTTTTAATGTATGCAAAGAAATGAAATCAGTAGAGGGGCGAGGCAGACTAGTATTCGCTAAGTAATTGGTTAGAATGAATTTGGTTGCTATACTAGGATAGGGGTATACAAAGTTCTCTGTGATTATAATAGGATGTGGCTGCAATAAACTAAGGTGGAAGTTATATTTAGATATTATGTGAGTCTTCTCTTTTCAAAACCTCTTTCCGCAGGCTTGTTTGCTTGAGGACAATTAAAAGGTTATGTCAGGGAGAGTGATATAGCCTATTTATTATCAGTTTTAGCCATGTTACGGACTCCATTTAGGGTTTATTACGTGTGTCTAGGCTATGTTTTAAAGTTCTTTACAGGTCCAGGTAAGTTTTGGAGATACTTGGAGCTTTGGAACATTTAGAGGAAATAATCCGTAGCTGCGTCTTTGAAAGAGTCAAAGTACAAGATTGTCGTCGATCGACGGTACTATCTTGACATCGACCGATGTCACATGACCAAGATCGATCGATGCTGACCACTTGGCCATCGATCGATGCTGACCACTTGCCATGCGATCGATGACCAATTCGCAGACAGTCGATTTCAAGCCCAAGTTAGAGACAAGACACAAGATTACAAGTTTACCCCTGGACGAGTTTTGACCTAGATTTTAGGGGTTTTTATATTTATACTTTGTGTATGAGAATAATAAGAAGAAGAAGATAGAGTAGACAATATGTACGGAGACGTACGGTGCTAGGGAGAAGATTCATAACTCCTAAACGAGATTTGTATTGGAACCCAGTGTTTTATCTATGCATTATATTCAGATTATTATTAATATTTTGATTATGTCTTAGTAGTTATCAACTAGATTTAGGGTTTATTAATGGTATTGATGGATTAGCCAAAAAATAAATTGTTAGGGTTATTATTAGATCTATTAATAGAATTGTGTTTATTGCTTATGTTCTAGAGTAGCTAACTAGAACTCTGATAATAGGATAGTTAGGCGCAAGCGAGGCATGGTCTATTACCGGAATTTATTATATTGAGCTAGGTTGCTAGAAATAAACGAGAGTTGATTTAGTTAATCTAGTGAACTTATCGAATTAGGTCTTAAAGCTTGACTCAAGAAAACATCGATCGACAAAGGATCATTGCCATCGATCGACGGTCATTCTATGTCAACAAGCAAGAGGCTCAGCCATTGGACTTAGTCAATAGATTAGACTCGCAGCGAGAGCTTATCGTCTTTTACATTAGATATTGAGTTTTATGATTGATACCTAGATCTGTAGTCCACTTGCATGAAACCCTAGATCTAGCATATTTACATTTACATCTAGTTAGTTTATTAGCATATTTCCCATATTTACATTATTAGCATATTTCCATATTTACATTTTTGCATATTTCATATTTACATTACTAACATATTTTCATATTGCATCTACACTCTCTAATAAAGAACATTTCCTTAGACTGATTACTTGTTACCAATATATATATAATCACTTAGCTTAATGTTAGGAATAAGAAATCTGTTGTGTGTCGTTGTTCTCTGTGGATATGATCCCTAAGTACTACGCATGATCTCTCTTGGCAAGACATATTGTTTTGTGTGTTAGGATTAAGGGTTAATTTGATAGTTGATTGTTTATGATATTTATTACCTGCTAGAACAGTAAACAACACGCATGTTACACGAACAAGATCGATCGGTGCTGAACACTTGACATCGATTGATGACCAACTCGCAGACAACCGATTTCAAGCCCCAGTTAGAGACAAGACCACAAGATTACAATATTACCCTTGGACGAGCTTTCACCTAGATTTTAGAGATTTATATTTATACTTTATGTATTACACCAGAAGGAGGGGGGTACGAGTGTGGCAAGTGTGTGTGTGTGTGTGTGTGTGCACCAGCACTCCCCTATAGTTTAGGATTTCTTGAGAGAGAAGATTCATAACTCCTTAGAAATATTTGCATTGGAACCCCAATATTTTATCTATGCATTATATTCATATTATATTCTTACTCGATTATGTATGAGTAGTTATCAACTAGATTTAGGGTTTAATGATAGCAATCATGGATTAGCCCAAAAGTAGGATTGCTAGGTTAAGTTAATATCCATCAATTGAGTTGTGCTTAATGCTTGCATTCTAGAGTAGCTAACTAGGATTGGAAAAGTAAGAGATGGACGACGCTGAGAGTAGGTTTTGTGCCAGAATGGACTCCATTGAACTAGTTTTAGGGGCATGCGAAGGCTGGTCTAATTAGCTTGTGACATATCAAATCTCGTTCACACTTCCTTCCGATTTCATCGTCGATCGACATGAGGCCTTAGTTGTCGATCGATGGTCTTTCCTTTTGCTCTCATACGAATGTTGGAGCCAAAAGGGTCAGAATAGTTAATATTTGAGTTCTAGAATATTTACATATTCGTGCTTCTTATTCCATATAATTCATGTGATCTTGAAAACCATAGATCTATCATATTTACATTTGCATCTAGTTAGTTTATTATTATATTATCATATTTATACTATTAGCATATTCCATATTGCATCTACACCTACCAATAAGGAATATTTCCTTAAACTGATTACTTGTTACCAATATATATAAATTGCCTAGCTTAGTCTTTAGAAATAAGAAATCTATTGTGTGTCATTGTTTCTCTGTGGATTCGATCCCTAAGTACTACACATGTTCTCTCTTGGCAAGAGTATTGTTTTGTGTGTTAGGTTCAAGGGTTAATTTGATAGTTAATTGTTTAGGATATTTATACCCTGCTAGAGCAATAAACACACCCGTGTCAAATTTGGCGCCATTGTCGGGGAGCATTGATCGCCATTAGATTTAATCTCTATGATTTAGTCTAGGTTTATTTTTACTTTCAAGTAACTAATTTTTCTTTTTTCTTTGTTTTTCAGGTGCATGCAAAAGAGTACCAGAAGCCAATAAAGGACAAGAATTACTATTCTCAGACCCACAACAAACTTGAACGTACAATCCGCCAAAGAAAGACAACAAGCATCGATCGATGGCATCTACTCAGCATTGACCGACACTTCTTTACGGACATCATCGACCGACATCAGAACTCTAGCTTCGACCGACATTGATCACTTAGCATCGATCGACAACATCTCACCCGCATCGATCGTCGACAGCAGACGAGTTCAGATGGTTGCGCCTATAGTAGTGGTTCAGAATGAGAATGGCGACTTGCATGACCTCACGGTCATCTGCGTAATGCAAGCAGGTCAAAGGATAGACGATCAGGGGGCTGTAACCCCTGATTATAGAAGCAGAAGTTGCATAAGTTCAACCGGATGCGAACGCCCAAGCTGCTCAGAGAACGCTGGATGACTACAACCATCCATACCAGTTCTACGCCAAAAGATCCGCCATTCGGTCCTCTAGGTTTCCGAGAAACTATTTTGAGATCAAGCTCGCTTTCTTTGGACTTGTAGCACAGACACCTTACAATGGGGTTGCGATATGAGCATGCTATGGATCATATGGAGTGATTTGAGGATCTAGTGACTGATATTAAAGCCAATGGAGTCCCTAAGGACTATCTCTTTGTAAGCTCTTCAAGTACTAAATTGCTGGAGAAGCTTCATATTGGCTTAAGGCAACTACCACCAGGATCCTTGACATCCTGGTCAGACATCAAGAATGCTTTCTTGCGTAACTTCTTTAATGACGCGAGAGTAGAAGATCTGAGGAGCAAGATTGCTACTTTTTCATAAGAACCTTCAGAGTCTTTCAGAAACGCATGGATCAGGTTCAAGTCATACCAGAGAGACTGTCCACATCACGGGTTCAACGAAGTGTCGCTTCTTAGCACTTTCTTTTGAGGTATTGGATTACAGTATCAGATGGCTTTGGACACAATCTAGTGAGGAAAATTTCAGCACCATGAGCCCTGAAGAAGCTACAAGATTGATTGAGAATCTGGCATCTAGAAGCAGTACCAAAAACACAGATTTTGAGAGAAGGAAATCTGCTCCAGCTGCGAGCAAGGAGCAGATTGAAGAGGTCAAGGTAAAACTGCATAGTGTTCAGAAATTTCCTAAGACGCAAGTTACTTTTGCAGAAGTAGAAGCAATTGAGTCTGGAGAAGATGAGACTGAAGAATAGGATGTAAACTACATTGATGGGAATGGTTTCTAGAGACAAGGGAATCCAGGTTTCAACACGAACTCCTATGGTACGGGTCAAAGGAGCAATTTAATCAGAGTTCACAGCGAAGGCCTTCAACAACAACATGACTTATGAATCTTCCTACCTCTAGAATCCTCCTCCAGAAGGTCAGGAAAGCAAGATTGAAGCAATAGTTGACAGGGTTTTAGAGGGACAGCAGAAGATGACTGTGGATATCAATGGAAAGATAGATGGTCTGTACCCTAATACCAAGTTTAAAAACCTCAGCACTCATGAGAAGAAATTGGAGAATCAAGTGATGCAAACAAGTGAGACCATTAAGAGGAATGAGAGCTTGATTAAGGAGAAAATCGAGGCTGGAGAAAAGCACCACGTCAATGCATTGATTGATGGTGATTTCTGGCAGGAATTCAAGAGAGAGAAACCCCAAGACAGTGATTTTCGTGTAGAAAATTCTATATCACTCGACACTTCTCATTCGCATCGATCGACACCAATCAGTGTGAATTGATCGACGGTGAAGCCTACAAAATAAGTGGCTTCGTGTGAATAGACTAACATCGGTCGACACTGGTCTCCTGACATCGATCGACAGAGTGAAGAAGAATCGATTGACATTACACACCCATCATCGATCGACAGAAGAGAAACCTGGTTCGAGTACCAAACGTCAATGCAAGTTTGATTGTACGGCCAAACGTGACAGTTACATAACAGAATACAGACAAGTCTGAAGCTATGGATCTTGATAGAGAAGATGAGGGACACTCAAATAAAAGGCAAAAGATCCCCAAACATCAACGCAGAGAAGCTAATGAAAAGGAGATGGATATCTTTCCTAACAAAATTTTAAAAATTCCTCTAGATATTTCTTTTGATGAAACTTATTATACTCATAGATTGTGGATGTTTTTCAGGGAAACAAGAGAGACATATGATGATATAGAGATAATGTTCAATCACCTCAAAGAGAAGATGAAGCAGAGGACCTTCTAAAGAAGAAAAGTGATCCTGAAAAATTCGTGGTTCCATGCTTCATCAAAGGAAACAAATATCCCAACACCCTTTGTGACACTGGATCATCAGTGAGCATTATGCCAAAGTCTATGGCAGAGGAGTTGAACCTGAAAGTGGAACCCTCCAACGATTCTTTCACATTCGTAGACTGCTCAAGAGTGAACTCAGGAGGGATGGTAAAAGATGTTCCAGTGCAGATCACCAATACCTTAGTCCCAATAGACATTCATGTGATGGACATCAAGATAGATTGGAACTCTTCGCTACTACTTGGGAGAACATTCATGGCTACTGTGGGAGCTATATGCGATATCAAGTTAAAAAGGTTGTACTTATCTCTAATTGATCAAAATATTTTTATGAACCTGTCAAGAATAAGAACAAGGCTACTCTGATTGAATTGTTCAATGATGCAGATCTTGTGGCCACATTCTTCTGCGATTACGAGTTGAATGAGGAATCAGATGTAGGAGCATCGTTCGATACCTAACCCAGACCATCGATCGACGGACTTACAGTACAACAATCGATCGACATACACCCTATAGAATCGATCGTCACTCAAACTTCAGCACCATTCAATACCTACCAAGAAGGAGATTTTCGTGTGGAAAGTTCTATATCATTCGGCAATTCCCATTGGTATCGATCGACACCAAGCGATGAACGTTGATAGACAATGATTCCTGCAGTATCAGTGGCTTCATGTGAATCGACTAACGTCAATCGGCACAGAGACGAAACCACCAACCGACAGAGAGATAGAAGTATTGATCGACAATGCGACCTGAGCATCGATCGACAGATGAGAAAACCAATTCGACTGCCGAACATCAATAAGAGTTTGATTGTGCGTCCGACCGTGATGGTTTCAGAACATAATACAGACACGTCTGAAGCTATGGATCTTGATATATAAGATGAGGGCACTCCAAGAGGAAGCAAAAGACCCCCAAACATCAATGCAGAGAAGCCAATGAAAAAGAGATTGATAACTTTGCTAAAAGAGTTTTCAAAATTCCTTTTGATGAAGCTTATTATACTCACAGATTGTGGATTTTTTCAGAGAAACAAGGGAGACAGATGATGATATAGAGATCATGTTCAATCATCTCAGAGAGAAGATGAAGCAGAGGACTTGTTTGAGGAAGAAAAGTGATCCTGGAAAGTTTGTGGTTCCATGCTTCATCAAGGGAAACGAATATCCTAATGCCTTTTGTGATACTGGATCATCAGTGAGCATTAAGCCAAGAACTATGGAAGAGGAGCTGAACCTGAAAGTGGAACCTCCAATGATTCTTTCACATTCGTAGACTGCTAAAAAGTGAACTCAGGAGGGATGGTAAAAGACGTTCCAGTGCAGAGTAACAAGACCCTAGTCCTAGTAGACTTCCATGTGATGGACATCAGGATAGATTGGAACTCTTCACTACTACTTGGGAGAGCATTCATGGCCACTGTGATAGCTATCTGTGATATGAAGTTAAACAGGCTGTATTTATCTCTAATTAATCAAAATATTTTTGATGAACCTGATAAGAATAAAGAACAAAGCTACTCTGATTAAATTGGGTAATGATGCAGAACTTGTGGCCACATTCTTCTGCGATTATTACTTCAATGAAGAGACAGAAGATGGAGCATCGATTGATACCCAGCCCAGACAATCGATCAACGCGTTTGCAGCTAGCGTGCATCGATTGACACCACCTTTGCAGGGGTACACCATTTTTGTACTTCTAGTGCCAATGGTTCAGAAATTCCAAGATCGACCAGTTGGATAAACTCACTATTGATTAACGGTCGTATAGAGCATGGAAGGACATGGCAGAAGAATTTTTCATTGGAAAAAGAAATATGAGTATGGCATCTACAAGGATGAGAATGCTAATGCACGAGCTATAGACGGAAGAGTAGTTAATGTACAAGAAGAAGACATCAAAGCAGTTCTAGAGAGAGCTAGTATGTTTGAGCAGCGCTACATATGTTTACCAGAACATGCAACAAAGATCGGTATGTCTATGAAGAAACAAACGACATACAACAGAGCAGAGATTGATAATATTGTGCATGAGATCTACAAAGCTCAAGAGATGTCACTGGATGATTTATACAAGAGCCTTGATGATGTCTACTATCCAATAGACAAGTGCCTCACCGGTTTGACTACATGCATAGATGACATGAAGCAAGATTTGGATACTATTCAAAGACAGCATGCGATTAGAGCAGACAGACTGACATCGATCGACGACAACGTCAGGCCATCATCGATACTGAGATAGACAGACAGAAAACCGCAGCAGAAACACATTTAGAAGACAGGTTCGATGATATTGATTTTTCTCAGAGCCTGATGAAGGAAGATATTTCTCAGAAATTGGAGGATATATCAGAGACTAGCTGCCAGACTTAGAATGCTACAGCGCAGTATTGAGAATCTACAAAGGAAATTACATTGAGTGGAGGTTGCTAAGGAGATTAAAAAGAATGAGAAAGCCAGAGGAGATGAGGCAAAGAGAAAATTCATTGGTACATGGTTTCCGAAGAGCAAAGAAGATGTAGATGCTTGTTTTCCAAGTGTTGATCCACCTCCATACCAGTAAGAAATTTCAAAACGACGAGCTTAAGACTATAACCAAGCGCTGAGTGGGAGGCAACCCACTGGTTAGTAAGTTTTTATCTAATTGTTACTTATACTACTATTTATTTCGAGTGTTATTTTGATTTTGCAGACTGTTTGAGTCCACCATCGATCAATACCATAGAGGCACCATCAGTCGATAATGGATCGCGACCATCGATCGACCACATCCGCCAACCACCGAATTCGACACTCTCTTATATAGAGAGGTGTCGATTTTTCTACTTATACTATTTACTTATGATATGATTTTTTCTAAACCAGTCCGGGACGGATTACTATGGGACAAGGTAATTTAAGTTTGGGGGAGGTTCGCTGATGCTATTTTTTTTAGTCTTATTTACTATATATATATAAGTTCTTCAAAAAGTTTTATTGAGTCAAGAAGGGGACTATGATCAAGATTTATTATTGAATAACCAAACTTTAGCACCATTCTTAGAAGGTTGTTTGCAGAGAGACAAGGAAACGAAAACAATCGACGCAGAATAAATATGATTATCGGAGGATCGCAATACTCCCACGATACCGTCTCGTAGATATCAATGGAAAGCCGAGATAGTTGAATACCAGTCCCATCCCCAAGATTTCCTGAACGATACGATCACTTTCTAGGAATACGAGACCATCAGAATCGACAAACCTCAGTGCGATCCACTTGTAATCGATCTCGTGATAAAGGATCTTCAAATTTCCAGAGTCTTTGGAGACACAGGAAGTACCATTGACATTATCTTCCGCGATACGCTCAGAAGGATGAACGTCGATCTATCCAAAGTTACACCAATTCTGAGACCATTCACGGGTTCTCTGGCACAACGTTAATGACTCTCGGATATATCAAACTCCCAGTCATAGCCAAATAAGTCACTAGGATCATCAATTTCGTGGTCTTCGACCACCAAGACATCTATAATGTGATCATGGGAACACCTTACATAAACTCCATGAAGGCAGTCCAATCAAACTATCACATGGGCATCAAATTTCCGACTTCGAACGGAAAAGCAGCACTCTGGCATTGCCAAAAATAGTCGCGACTTTGCTTCCTAGCCGAACATAAGCTGAGGTATATCACGACGACATCTATGGCTAAACCCAAACACCCGAAGATAACTCAGTCTCTGACAGAAAACACCTCCGAAATGCACGATCCTGAAATGTCCACCCGACCAATAGCTTTGAACAAAGAAAGCAAACAAGCTTCTGACCCCAAAGCTCTATCCCAACCGGAGGAGAAAAATCCGGAAGAAGTCGTCGATCCAGCAACAGTTACTGCGACTGAGGTGATCGGCGCAGCAGCAACCGCCGAATAAAACGCTCGCGAGATGAACTGAACTACGAGACGTCTTGATTCCCGAAAGGGGCACGTAGGCAACTCGTCGCAAAACGAGTTCAGCTTTCCCTCTCTCAAAAGGGGGGAGAGTGGGTACGTATACATATCCTCGTATATTCCTAAATTTTAAAATATTTGCTTTTGTACTCAATATTTTAAAACTTTTCCGATAATAAGAAAACGCAATACGACTTCAAAAGGTCTCGCAATTCTCTTTTATAGTTAAGATACTCGATCTCCCGAGTTATTTTACAGCTACAATAACAATTCACGATTTGTTAAGAATCGCCCAAGCACGAATATACGGTTATCGTATAACCCAGAAACGGAAATCTCACTAATAACCAACTCATTAATAACCAAGCGAACTCCAAGTGCTTTCAAAACACCCCTCAGACACGATATAAGTCTTCACGACAATAACTGAACATCTCCAAAAACCCCAAGACGTTTCGTAAAGCCATATACTAAGAAAAATTCTGAGCATAAAAACATTTCCTAACAAACTACCAAACAAATGAGTCTC
The DNA here is from genome assembly GCA_905132765.1 of Moricandia arvensis. Classification (NCBI taxonomy): domain Eukaryota; kingdom Viridiplantae; phylum Streptophyta; class Magnoliopsida; order Brassicales; family Brassicaceae; genus Moricandia; species Moricandia arvensis. The sequence continues at coordinate 49,572 of CAJHQP010002315.1, read as the reverse complement.
GGATACACAGTAAAAATCGACCTCAAACCGAGACACTAAGCCCTATTCTCAAAAAATATTGAGATCACCTTACACATAAAACATATTTTCAGAAAAAAATGCGAGACATCGCGAGAAAATCTTTGAAAATATAGTTTTAAACTCGAAACAAACCACTAAAACAGTCTGTTTGTGAAAAATTAATTAACAACTAACTCATAAGAGCATACGCTCGCTCTTATATCGCATTCGTTGTTTAACCACGACAAATACATCAACCGTTCTCTAAACAAACATGTAGACATACCCCTCTCTTAGGATTGGTCCTCATAAATCTGACACAAGGATAATAGCACTATAAAAGAAATCAAAAATTTTGGTCATCACTTATAGACGACTTCAAAATTGTCTTTGGAGAGATGCTTGGTTTCCGATCGATGCAAGTTATATAAGCCTAGAACTTATCGCATATTTTAATATTGAACGACACCAGGTTGAAACCACAAACGGGTAACGTAAGCCAGAATAGTCACCGCAAACCCTAAAATTCATAGTAAGCCTAGAGCTTGCCCTAATCCTAGTGCACTGGTCTCAAACATCTCAAGGCATAGTATCTAACCGATATGGGATCCCAAAACATGTCTCTTCTCTTACATTCGCATTTCCATAAAAACAGAAAAACTAAGTCTTTCAAATACTCGCACCTGAAAAGAACAACAGATGTGACGATTCTTCAACGAGTTAGATACGAGATGACAACAGATACTTGTTTCCTCGACATCCACGATACTACCCATACACTATTAAAAATGAAAATAAATCATCAGATAAAAGAGGCAAAGCGGCAGGGATTCAAAGCCACACACGGCAGTCTCGATAATCTAAATACAACCATACTTGGCCAAAACGAAAACATAAACATAACATAGGGAACACATTCCCTTAAAAATGTAAAACATCCTTCACTAACCTAACTCATAGTTCCCACACATTGACCTCCCCATCTAGTACTCGCTAACTCTCAGCGGGTATACATGCTGCTCAACCGCGACATCTTCTCTTGGAGCGACAGGACCAACTTCCTCTAAAACAGGAGCAACGGGAACCGGGGCACAGTGCTCCAAGATTTTCCTCTCTATCTGAGGGATCGTCGATTTCGTGTTGGAAAGATCTTCCAGATACCTCGACATCATCACCTCCTCAGTCTTTAAGTCGTAGTTGCTTCCCTGTGTACGCCAGAAAGCACCCACAGAGCTTTGGCATGCCCAATAGTCCCCAAAGGACCTATACACTTGCTGGAAGTCTCCAAAATCAACCGAAAACTGAGCCAAACAGTCATTCATGCTAGACGCCTTCTCTCTTCGACCAGCTCTACACTCACGACGGAGAAGGCGCACTCCCTCCCGCTTGAGATCTTTCTCACGAAGAAGGCACGCCTCGGCCTCGCCCTTCAAGAGATAAATTTCCTTCTGGGCCATCTCAATTTGAAACTGAGCCGTCTGTGCTTCAAGGTAGCTTGCCCTAAGGGCGACGTTCAAGAAACTTTGTGCTTAATTTAGAGGTGAATTCTACCAAACAATATTACAGTAAATGCAAAAGCTGACCCCCATGCAGAGTCGCAATGCTTCCGTAAACTTTGCCGACCTAACAGGATCTTTTCTGGTCGCGGGTTGACCAGACGGAACGTTAGGAGAGACAAGATATTCATCAAGTTCGGACCCACCTCCGCACGTTGGCAGCGGGGTCTGACAGGTACAACTCTCATCTCCAGCGAGGAGATCTTGGTACCATTCCTCTGTGGGCAGCTCCACCCCATCGTAAGCGACATGACGTTCATCAGTGGCAACTTGTTTTATTCTTGGGAGACCGCTCTATCTCCCACACATGAGGAATCTAGTATGGTACGGACTTCTCCATAATGGTACGAACTCGCTGCAGAGAAAAGAAACCCCAATAGAACGGGCCGCCTCGAAGAGGGTCACTAACAACAATCGTGTACACAAGAAATGAGGGAAGAGGGTCGACAACTGCATAAAAAATAAATGGTCAGACATAAGTAAACAACAGAAAAAACTTCAAAGAATCCGACCACGATACCCTTGCGACCCCATCTTCGTCTAAAGATAGGAATGCTTTGTTCTGCAACGGAAGCCTTGTCTACGTAGCAAAGAAGTAAGATTTCCCAACAATAAAAGTTGGACGTAAGCGACTTGATCACCGCCATAAAATTCCTCGGCATGAGATAGTACAAGAGCGGGAAACCCGTACTATTTGGATACAGAAAATCTAGAAGATAGTCAACGCTAAGGTCCATCCCTTGTTCGTAACTTGATACAAGCCTAGGCTGACAAATTATGTATGATCCTTGGCACAAGAAAGAGACTCGACCTAACACAAGGGTGGACTGTTTGGCTTGATCTAATCAAACAAAGGGATCTGAGACCAAGTAACTTGATGGAATGAAGTGCACCACATGAGGGAGGCAAGACTAGTGATACAAAAAAAACTCTCTAAGTCGTGGAGGTACTGGTCACACAAGGCAAGAGAGAGGAAGCGAGTTCTTTGTTAGAGCTCTAGCTTTTTTTTTTAAGAAAATGTTTAGTTTTATATCATGCATAAAAAGATACAAAGTGCTTATAAAGGATTTGTCCAATGCAGGGGTGCCGTCGAGGATCTTTGAAACAAATATTACGTAGTTTGGACTAAAAGAAAACCTTATTAGGCGTGCAAGACAACGAGAAAGTTTGGGAATAAAATTCAAATAAAAGAAAAGGAAAATTACCAAAGCTACAAACAAATCAAACCGTTGGAATATGAATTTAATGCTTACCTTTTTACCTTTTGGCTGGTTTGATTAGTTCTTGAATCTTCCTATATGAGCTGGCCTTCTATGCTGATGACCAGCAAGTTCCTATGGACTTGGTCCGGAATGAATGGCCAAAGATCTTTACTTGATAATTTACTCTTCTCGGATGGTCCATCATTCTTCAAGCTTGGTTCTTGATCAGCTTGTTCATCAGTTGGCTTAACCTCAGTTGGTTTAACCTGTAAATGATCAAAAGCAAGTATCATTCTCTCATTAAACTTGTGTTGAAGTATCTTATCTGTTTGTCTAGTCATGAGTCCTTTGAAGACAATTGGCATGGACACTTCTTGGGGTACTTCCGGTGGGATATCTTGGTGATCATATCTTGGATGTTTAACTCGGTTAGGTCCGAATCTGGTTCAGTTTGAATGTCCTCATCATTCCCTACCTCTTCAAAAGGTTTTGACCTCAAAACTGGTCCATCTCCAAGAAATAACATTGAAAGTTGAAAATACATTCAATTCACCTGGGAGATCAAGGCAGTATGCATTGTTGTTGATCCTCTCAATCACTTGGAATGGCCAATCTCCTCTTGGTTTTAGCTTGGAAATCCTCTGGCTTAGGAACCTCTCTTGTCTCATGTGTTACCAAACGCATTCCCATGGTTCAAACAAAACCTCTCTGTCACCCTTATTGTTATGCCTAGTGTACTACTCAGTTCTCTTTTCTAAGTTCTCCTGAACCCTCAAGGGGAGTTCTTTGACATACTTAGCCTTATCTTCTCCGGTTAGGCTAATAACTTCAGCTGGAGGTAAGGGCTTGAAGTCAAAAGGTGTGGTTAGATTAAACCCATATGCAGCTTGAAATGGTGACATTTTGATTGAATCTAACATCTGATCAACAAAAAGTAGAGGAAAGTGATCCTTTCGCATGACAGCGTTTAGCTTTCTGTAATCGATACACATTTTATGCCCGGTTACAGTTCTCAGCGGGATCAGTTCGTCTTTGTCATTATTCACCACTGTAATTCCTCCTTTCTTTGGGACAACGTGAATTGGAATGACCCAATTTATATCTTATATTGGGTAAATAACACCTTCTTCCAGAAGTTTCATAATTTCCTTTTTGACTACTTCTTTCAGGTTGGGATTTAATCTTCTCTGATGTTCAATGGATGATTTCGATTCATCCTCCAGGTGTATCATATGCATGCATCGATTAGGGGAGATTCCTTGAATGTCATCTAAATATTATATGATGGCCTTGCAATGTTTTCGCAACTTGTTCAGCATAAGTGCTGGCTCTCCGTTATTCAGGTTGGAATTGATGATGACAGGATAAGAGTTTTCATAAAGAAAGGCATATTTAAGTCCAGTTGGGAGCGGTTTAGTCTCAATCTTGGGTTCTTTCTCCTTACTCCAATCTTCGGTCATTGAACACTGTCGATCGACGGTAGTTGATAAGTCAATTTCTTTGATGTCGACACACATTACTTCTCTGGTGGCATCCATAAATTTCGCATATTACTAAGCTCGATCATCCAACGAAAAAATTTTGCTTTCTGGAGATGTGATTGCTCTCCCCAAGGGATCATTATAACACATATCAATAAACGACTCTTCAGCTAATTCTGAAAGGTGATCTATATAGTAGGCTTTACCATCGATCAATGGTTCCTTGACTATCTTTTCCATGTCGAATACCATTGGTATTTTTCTGATATTGAGACATATGCGTCCTTCTCTAACATCAATGATCGCTCCGGCTGTAGCCAGGAATGGTCTTCCTAAAATTAGGGGATTTATGGATTCTTGCTCATATCTTAGAACGATGAAGTCTGTAGGTATAAGACAGTCATTAATGTGAATGGGCACATCTTCAAGTACACCTTATGGAATCCTAGTTGATCTATTTGCTTAAACGAGAGTGATCTGGGTAGACTGAATCTGAATTAGCCCGAGGGCAATTGCAACTGAGTAAGGCATCAAGTTCACACTAGAGCCTAAATCACAAAGTGATCTTTGGAATCTGTCATTGCGGATGATGCAATCTAGAACAAATCTACCAGGATCAAGAAGTTTAACTGGGTTTCTTCTTGAATAATCGCGCTCACTTCCTCGAATACCATCATTATGCTATGCTCTGTTTCACTGAATCCTCGTGATACTGTGTCTTTCTTGATCGCAGGTGAAACCTTTAAGGCATCGCTAAGTGGCATCTCGATGATCACTTTGTCAAAACCTTTCTTGCGTATTGCTTGATCAAAACCTTTTTCACTTTTGCATTACTACCAGGAAAAGGGATTCTCGCTCGGTAGACCCTAGTATTATCTGGTTTGGTTAATTTTGGGCTTGGGATTGGGCTTTGATCAATTCTTGGTCCGTAGTGTCGATCAACGGTCTCGCGATCCTCCATTTTTGCTCCTTTATCCTTCAAGTTAGTGGGAAATTCCTCTAGTTCGTCATCGTGATCTAATACTTCTGTTTTGGGAAGAATTCCGGGACCAAGCTTGTCAATGTCAAGATGAATGGGGTTTGATTTTTCTTCCCCATCTTGCACAATTCTAGAGAATTCATCAATGGTGATGCTCTCTTTTGCGATGGGAATGAGTAGTTTTCCGCTTCGTAAAGTTACAGCATTGACTTGACTCCTAGGGATGGTGTCGTTCATACCAGATAGGAATTCTTCTTCTCTCCTGATAGACATGGCGTTACTCACAACTTGGTTGGGTACTCTTAATTTTCTCACTCAGAGTTTTGAATTTCTCCGTCATCTCTGAGTATATTAAATCTAGTTTACCGTCGAGGTTGGTTGCTACCCTACGGTTTCCTGTGAATATTTGAGTGATTCTTGATTTTGAACTTCTTTCATGTCTTGTCACAGTTACGTCGTACTCTCTTGAGAAACTGCCAATGTTTTCCCGAAATCGTTGATCGTTTAAACTCATCACATCCGTGAACTCAACTCGTCTTTCGTTCCTCAAAGAAATATTATCGTTCTCATCATATTGTTTGGATTGAGTGTGTTTATCTAGAAGAGATGCTACTGAAACTAGAGTCTTTTTAACTTGGATAAAGTGCTTCTCCTCTTCGGAGGTTGATGGATTCTTTCCTTCGGTATCTCTCCTGTCAAAAGCTTTACCTAAAACTATAATTTCAATCAGCCTCTAGCGTCCTCAAGGTTTCGAGTACCAAAGTTGCCTTTCCTGGTTGTATCAAGAATGGTTTGATAGTCTAGGTTTAGTTCTCTATAAAGGTGTTGATGAGTTGGGGTTTCTGAAATCCATGGTGTGGGAACGCGAATTGGTAGTTTTCGAACATTGCCATATCATTTTTAAAAGATTAGCGGTTACCTTTAAGGAATGTCAAAATTTCTCTTCTCGCTTCCAAGTATCTCTCTTCGTCGAAGAAGTGATTAATGAAAGCGTTTCTGATATTCTTCCAGCAAGTTAGGGATCTTGGTGGTAGATGTTCTAGCCACCTCCTGGCGTCCCCTACAAGGGGAAAGGAAAAAGCTTGCAACACACCATTTCTTCTAGCAGTTTAATGTGATCATCCGGGTGTTCAGTGGGGAGGCCACTGAACGGATTTCTACGTATCAGAACAAGGTAATCAGCATTAAGTTTCAGAGTTTCCTGCATGGTTATGTTAATCTGATAGCGAACCTATTGGAATAGATCTTGCTGGGGTTTAAGTATTCAAGCATCGGCAATCTATTTTTAAACTCATCTTTTGGAGTTTTAGTAATTTTTTCAGGGATTGCAGCCCCCTGTTTATTAATGATTTGGCTAGCTTCGTTGCATTCATGATCATTTAGATCTATCAAAACTACTTCCTCATTAATAAGTTCAGTATAGACGGACTTACCTGCTTCTGGCTGATCGGTATTGATCGATGGCGGTAGAAGAGTGTGCCCCGACGTTGGTGGACGAACGTCGATCAATCCTGGAAGAGATCCGTCGATCGATTCTTGTCATCCAGAGTCCATATTCTCTTCAAAAGGTCCAGTGTCATCAGGAATAAGAAAAGAATAGGTTAGCAACAGTAAAGTAAAAATCTAGACTATATTCTAAACTAAATCTAATGGAAATAAGAAAGATTCCCCGGCAACAGCGCCAAATTTGATGCAGGTTTTATTATGTACTCTCAAATTAACCTTATGAGCTACTTTTAACTCTCTCAAATAAGAGATTCAGTGTACTACTTAAGGATCAAATACACAGATACTCGAAGATTACTCAATTGATTTATTGCTTCGAAGTAAAGCTAGATGAAAGTATTGATTGATGGATAGTGATTTAAGGATTGTCTTAGTTTGTAAATATTATTGGGAAGGATTAGACTTAGGGGAACTCTCAAGCAGACTAAGTAATGCGGACTAACAAAATGTTAAGGGTTTTAATGAAGCGCTGTTCTGAACTCAAACTCTAAGGTTTAGGTAAGTCACTCTCGTAATTCTTAACGGAGTGTTGATCGATGGCCACTACGCGGTGTCGATCGACGCTACTTCTAAACAGATACAATTCTTATGTTTGATATGTTCTCTAAACTCCTAATTCAACTCTAGTTTGTTATTAGGGTTTTAGACTGTTTAGGACATGTTTCAGAGTATAGCCAAGCTATTGCTTTCGCTACAACATCCTATAATCTAAGGTTGAGGTGATCATATTCAAATTTAGCATTAAGATCTACTTAAACAAAGAACTAATTAGAATAACCCTAACAATTTCATAACATCATCAAACAATTAACTACCCTAGAAGAACCCAAAATCTAACAATGATTACTCAGACATGATTATGATAAACATGATGAATAACTAAATGAATTGCATAGAAATAACAATAAGAAACAAGAGAATTCAAGATCTTGGTCTGTGAATAGAATAGACCTCTCTCTCCAGAGGTAGCCATCAAAGTTGCAAGTATTAAAAAGGTTGTGAAAAACAAGTGTCCCCTTGCAAATCAGCTAAGAAAACTAATTAAAGTCTAAAATGCAGCCAGGGACATGTCTTGCAATTAATATAACTTATGGGTAAAATTGTAATTTCTTCAAATCTTCTATTAATTCGCGGAAGATTTGACCTTCGATCGACACTCCGGGTGAGATGCCGATTGATGGTTTCTTCGTATTCTGGTTCTGACTTCAAGTTTTCGGCTGAGCATTCTTCAATGCTCCAAAATGATCTAAAAGCTCCAATTTCTTCCAATGAGTACATGAACCTGTACCAGTTGCTTCCAATGAGTACATGAACCTGTACCAATTGCATATAAAAGACTCTAATCTATATGGGTGAGGATGCTTAGTTTTTTCTTGGCCAAGTTTATCTACCATGTATGCACTAGAAATGTTAGTGCAAGACCCACCATCAATGATAAGATTACAAACCATGCCTATGATGGTACGTCGGTTGTGGAATATGTTCTCTTTTGGATGGTCTCAGCTGGTTGCACTTGGACACCAAGCACACGCCTGATCATCAAGCTTTCTCCAAAAAATGGATATTTAATTTCCCCAAATTCTTTTTGGACTTTTGGGATCATCTTCATGATGGGACTCATATCCTCCCTCTTCAGTGAGAAACATGACCCTCTAGTTCGGATATTCTCTTTCCATATGTCCTCGGCCTTTACACTTGAAGAAGGTTATATCTTTGGAGCATTGGGGATTAGCATTCCTCCCTGGTTCTGCTGTGGTGTCTTGTTAGGCTCATTAGGTCAGGTCTTGTTCTGGTTTCCCAAATCAATTCGCTTGCCTTTGTCCACTGGCTTAGGATAGTTGATGTTGTTGTTCCTTGAACCCCAAGAAGCTTGTGTTTTACTTCTGGTGGAATTTTTCTTTATATGTTGTTCGGCTTTAATGGCTAAGTGGAAGGGTCTTTGAATTCTAGGTATTTTTCTCTTTCAACCTTGCTATTGATTTTGTCGGTAATCCATCCACAAACTGGGCCAAGATGGATTCTTCATCCTCATTGAGTCCAAGCCGGTTTCTCAAGCGTTCAAACTCATCACATTAATCTTCTACTGACTTAGTCCCTTGCCTAAGGGTTCTAAACGCCTTTGCAAGTCTATGTGGAAGTGTTGTGGGACAAACCGCTGGCACAATAGATCCTTCATCTCTATCCAAGACTCAACTGGCCTCAGTTGGTTTCTCCTCCGGTCTGTGGTTACTCTATCCCACCATATCCGTGCATTTTCAGTGAGTTGAGCCACAGCAAGTGCTACTCTCTTTGGACCAGGATGGTTGTAGTACTAAAAAATATGGTCCATTCTCTTCTTCAAATCAAGATAGGCTTTCAAGTCCACCTTTCCAGCAAATACTGGTGCCTCTAACTTGATGTGGGTTTGATATGGGTTCTGGTTAGGTCTTGCCCTTGGAGGTGGGTTGTAGTATTCCTCCTCTTCTTCCCCATAATTATCTTGAACCTCATGCCTCCTTGGATTCGGTTGAGGATAGGGTCCAGGGTCATCTTCTTGACATTGGTCTCTAGTACCGGGTCCTTTGTTGTCATTGATATGAACTCCGGTCCTCCTTGGGGGTGCTCCGGTTGGCAATGGATTGTTTTGGGCTGGCCCCAAATCTTGTCGGACCGTACCAATGTCTTGTCTCACGTTCCTTATCTCGTCTTGAAGGTCATGGATGGCTTGCATCAGGGCTGATTGTCCTTCATCTCCCAAGGCTGCCATGCAAATGTTCCTAGCAAAGAAATTTTGGACTTAAGAGTTTGGATGATAAAAATATAAAAGATAGAACAAAACAAATTGAAATTGATGTATTTTTTAAAAAAAGTCATAAGAAAGTAAACAATCTAATAAAGAAGAAAACTCTTTTTCCTTTGATTAAGATTTTGAAATTTAAACAAAGAGAAGGAAGAGGATTAAGGCAATTTTAAAGAAAATGGAAATACTCGGTGCGGTGTTCGACTGAAAAGAAAGGTTTTTAAACCCTCGACCCCAAAAGGAAAATCGAATAGTGCAAACTTGATAACACATTTTCTTATGATACTCTGAATGTTACTGGATCTAAGACACAATCAAACTCGACAGGAAGAAGAACACAACTTTTTTTTTGTTTTTATGATTTATCAAAGGATTAACTAGTACAAACGAGACAAAGACAATCGACTAGAGTTCTAATGATATGCAACTAATGGAACTATGAAACGAATGCAACCGAATGTGGATGATAACTACTTGATGCAACAAGGAACAGATGATTCTTTTATAGTTTTCAATAGATTGATGCAACACAGAAACTATAGGAATGAAACAAACAATTTTTTTTAACATTTAAGGATGCAAAACGAATGCAAGCAGGGTGTAAAAGGATAGAAACCACCTGGTTTTGAAGGAAATTCAGCTATGATACCAGAAATGATACAAGCCTAGGTTGACAAAGGCTGTATGATCCTTGGCACAAGAGAGAGACTCGACCTAACACAAGGGTGGACCGGTTGGCTTGATCTAATCAAACAAAGGGATCTGAGAACAAGTAACTTGATGGAATGAAGTCCACCACACGAGGGATTCAAGACTCGTGATACAACACAAACTCTCTTAGCCGTGGGGGTACTGGTCTCACAAGGCAAGAGAGAAGACGTGAGTTCTTTGTTAGAGCTCTAGGGTTTTCGTTTAAGAAAAGGTTATGTTTATATCATGCGTAAATAGATACAAACTGCTTATAGGAGACTTGTCCAATATCATGGTTCCTTCGAGTTTATTTGAAGCAAATATTACATACTTTTAGACTAAAAGAAAACCCTATTAGGCCGTGCAAGACAACTGGAAAGTTTGGGAATAAAATTCAAATAAAGAAAAGGAAAGGACCAAAGCTGCATAACAAATCAAACCGTTGGAATATGAACTTAAATGCTTACCTTCTTACGTTTTGGCCAGTTTGATTAGTCCTTGAGTCTTTCTAGATGAGATGATTTTATATGCTGATGACCAGCAAGTTGCTATGGACTTGGTTTGGAATGAATGGCCAAAGATCTTCACCTCATGATTTAGTCTTCTCTGATGGTCCATCATTCTTCAAGATTGGTTCTTGATCAGCTTGTTCATCAGTTGGCTTAACCTCAGTTGTTTTAATCTGTACATGATCAAAAGCAAGCATCATGCTCTCATTTAACTTGTTTTGAAGTATCTTAGCTCTTTGTCTAGTCATGGGTCCTGTGAACACAATTGGCATGGACATTTATTGGGTTGCTTCTAGTTGGGATATCTTGGTGATCATTTCTTGGATGTCTCGCTCAGTGATAAACCATGGATTTTACCTATGATATATAGAGTATTTTTAGAGTCTTTTATATGCATTTGGTACTGTTTTAGAGTATTTACAAGTCCAGGTACTCATTGGACGCAATTGGAGTTTTTGGGCTATTTTGGAGCATTTAGGATGTTCACCAGAAACTCAGATTCGGCTCCAGATTTATAAAGGAACCATCGATCGACGTCACACACTGTGTGTCGATCAACAGCCAAGTCGACAACAAGATTAGTGAAGGCTTGAGAAATTACAAGTTTTACCAGAAGTTTCATTATTTGCGAGACAAGTCTTTCGCTGAAAATTTAGACTATTTATTAGGGTTTTCTATCTTAGTTTTAACCTATTTCTAGGAGACCTAAGGAAAAGTTGTCATCTAAGTTACACAAGAATTTTGGAATTAAGATTTGGAGCACATTGCTACATCTATCGGAGAGAAAGATCTGATCATCATTACAGAGAAGATTTTGAACTCCTTATCTTTTTACTCAGTTTATTCTATGCAATTTATTCAGAATTTATTCATGTTCTTTATTGCTATGTCTAAGTAGTTCACTGTTAGATTTGGGTTATTAAATGGTAATAATGTATTGCTGATTTTAGAAATTGTTAGGTTAATCCTTTTGGTTCTTTGTTTAAGTTGCTCTTAATGCTAAATTGAACTTGATCACTTCAACCTTAGAAATTAGGGTTCTATGGCGCAAGCGAGAGTTTGGTTATAACCTGGAATCTATCTTAAACAATCTAAATACCCTGTAACAAATGAGAGTTGAACTGGAAGTTTAGAGAACCTATCAAACCGTGAAACCAGTACTTTTAGAATGAGCATCGATCGTCGCCACCATGTGGTCATCGATCGATACTCAGTGGAGATGCGCCGAGAGCGATTTCCTAAACCCTAAGGTTTGAGTTCAGAACAATGCTTAATAAAACCCTAGCAATCTATTAATCTATAATATCTAATCTTACCTAAGAATTTCCCCTAAGTCTAATCTCTTAATTTGATCCTCACAAACCAAATCAATCTTGAAATCGCTTTTATTGTTATTACAATATTTCATCTAGCTTTAATTCAAAACAACAAAGTTTGTTGTGCAAACCTAGAGTCTCTATAGATTTGATCCCCAAGTACTACATTGAACCTCTTATTTGAGAGAATAAAGTGGGAAATAAGGTTAATTTGAAGTTGAAATAAAACCGCCACATCAAATTTGGCTCTGTTGTCGGGGACTCTTTCTTATTTCCATTAGACTTAGTTTAGAATATTGTCTAGACTTTTACTTTACTGTTTGCTTAATTGTCCTTTCCCTGATCCTTATAACACAAGTACTTAAAGGAGAGGATATGGATTCAGGACGACAACCATTGATTGACGGAACTATACTGGATTTGATCAACGTCCAGTCCACTGCCGTCGGGCGACACCCTTCCATTGCCATCGATCGATACCGATCAGCCGGAAGAAGGCAAGTACGCCTTTAATGATTCTGATAATAAGAAAACAGTCTTGATATAACCAATGAACAAAAAAGCAACGAACCAAGCTAACTAATTAATTATCAGGGAGTTGTAATCCCCGATAAAATCACTAAATCTCCAAAGAATGAATTGCCAATGCACGAATACCTAAGCCCCAACAGAACCTATTCCACTAGGTCTGCAATTCGATTATCTGATAACCATGCATGAGGCTCTGAGCTTGATATCGACATCCTAATTATGGCTCGCAAAAACCAGCTCACTGGTTTTCCTACCGAACACCTGAACGATCACATCGAGATGCTAGAAGACATGGTGAACCGAAGATTTCAAATGCTGAAAACTAATTCCCTTTCCCTTGAAGGTGATGCCAGGAGGTGGCTGAACCAGCTACCACCAGTAACCATGAACTGTTGAGAAGATATTAGAAGCGCTTTCATCAATCACTTCTTCGACGAGGAGAGATACTAGGAAGCAAGAAGAGAAATATCCACTTTCATTCAAGGTAGCCATGAATCTCTTAAAAAATCCTGGACGAGGTTCAAGAGCTACCAATTTTCGTGCCTGCACCATGGATTCTCAGAACCCCAACTCATCCACACTTTCTATAGAGGACTAAACCTAAATTATCAAACCATCCTTGATACAGCCAGCAAGGGGAACTGACATGGGTGTGTTTATTGTTCTAGTATGGTATAAATATCCCAAACAATTAACTATCAAATTAACACGTAATTCTAACACACAAAACAATACTCTTGCCAAGAGAGATCAGGTTGTAGTACTTAGGGATCGAATCCACAGAGAAAAATGGCACACAATAGATTTCTTATTTCTAAAGGTTAAGCTAGGTGATTATATATATTGCTAACAAGTAATCAGTCTAAGGAAATATTCCTTATTGGAAGGTGTAGATGCACTATGGAAATATGCTAATAGTATAAATATGGAATTATGCTAATAGTGTAAATATTGAAATATGCTACTAAACTAACTAGATGCAAATGTATATATGCTAGATCTAGGGTTTCAAGCTCAATGAATTATAGAGAATAAGAAGCACAAATATGTAAATATTCTAGAACTCAAATATTAACACTACAAGAAATATCAACATTACCAGGGCCGTGGAAACCTATTGTATCGTTTTAGTAGCGAAAACACTTACGCTATGACAGCCGCAGCTATAGTAGACCCCCCCTCCCTATTGTAGCACATTTTTGTGTTCTATTAAAAGTTTCTATATTATAGCATTGTTTTATTGCTAATTAAATATCTTTTATATCGTCTTGTTATGATGTATTATATTTTGATATGGCGTTTTATTTTGTCGTAACATATTTATGATGATAGCTTTCTCTTGCCATGGAATATGTTGTTGCAACGCTTGCGGTTTTCGAGTCTTGCACCTATAATAGCTTTGTCTATACATTACGTAATACTGAAAATAGCTTTTTTCTTGTGCTAGGATGTTAATTTCCATAGCTAATTTGAAATGCCAAATATTTCGTAAAATGAAACATTTGAAAATTAATTTTGATTGCTATTTTTAATTTTCCTGATATAATTAATTGTTTTATTCAAAATATTGAATAGCATAAATTTTAAATAATAATTTAAAATCTAGATTTTTATTAAATTAAAAGACACAAATAACAAACATGCCAAAAGAAATAATTTTGATTCAGTACAATCCATAAGCAAATAAAACACAGACAGAAGCAATGGTTTATAGAAATATTATTGACGAGAACCCTTGGCTCATGAGGAGTGTACATGTGCTTGGTGTGGGCGTCTCACTGGAGCTGAGTTCCAACCATTCAAGGATCTGATACAGTTCCGGAACATGGGTCGATGTCCTCTTCAGGTTCCTCAATGCGTATCAAGTGGTAGCCTTGAGAGCGTCTGAACTCGGCTCTTGTTATCTCTTCCACATCATTGCCTCCTGAGGACTGTCCTGGTTATGTTATTGGGCGTTGGAATTGATTTGTGGCTTCTTGTTGTGGCTGTTGTTGTGCTGTTCTGTCTGAATTGTGGCTTCACCCCGGTTGCCGCAAGTCCACAGACTATTTCCTTCCTTGCTGCCATTAGAGTTGCTAGATGGAAAAGTTAACCAAAGTTAGATGTTTAAGATAAATAAGAGTGTAGATGGAACAAAAATTTGAGTTTCAACAAAATACCACAAATCAAACAAAATACAACAAATAGATTAAATTAAAAATTAACAGAAGTTAGATCTGAAGATTCTCTGAGCTGGAAATTAACAGAAGTTGGTTATCTTTGAGAAAGGCTTCAAATATTTGTAGATCTGTAAGATTTCTTATAATCAGAGAAATATAATAAAGAGATGGATGAGTTAAATCAAGGGTTTAGAGGTCGCTATAACCTGTAAGGAGAGAACTCTGTAATGTAAATCGTGGTGGTTGAATAAAGATTGGAGATTGAATTGTGGAGGCTCGGAGAGTTTAGTCGTGAGAGAAGGCGTGAGAGAGAATCGTGAGAGAGATTTGTGGTCGAGAGAAGGCATGGGAGAGAATCGTGAGAGAGATTTGTGGGAATGAGATAAAGAAAATAACTCGACCAATGAGGGAGAAGGGCGAGGATAACCTAAAGGACTAATCTACACCGTTGACTCATCTCAATCCAATGGATGAAATGTGTCGATTTGTTTTATTGTTTCTCTCCTATTGAAATAACGACAATATGGAGATCAAGTAAGAAGAGCATCGATTTTGTTTGGTTTTGATAGGATTTAAGATGGTACAAACTTGTATTTGAATGTGTATATATATTTTAGGTGATCATATAACCAATACAAACTAAAATATGGAAAAAACAGCATTTTGTGGACATATATACACTAAGCTCTCAAAGTTAACCAAGTTATACCCTAACCCCTAACACTTGACATAAACATGTTTACCCTCAATGACAAAGGTTTGGAAAGCTTACTTTGATTATTTTTGCTAACCTTCACTAAACACAATCTGTATTTTTTCAATGAATCATTGGAAACTATCATTACCTTAACCTTTAACACAAATCAATCCCTACACCACCAAACCCTATCGTTACCCTATCTTTACCCTAACCCTAAATGTTTTTTTTATTTGTAATTTGAAATTGTATTGGACATTTCAAATGTATAGTGAACTATTTAAATTATGGGCCTTGTTGTGAATTAAGATAAACGTGAAATCATAAAACACTTACTTAGTTAAGTTTCAAACTGAATACAAAGATCCAAGGCAAATAACAGTAGTCACGTTCTGAAACAGAGAAACAGAAAGCCGATGATGTCTTTAGAAAACAGAGTCAATAAAAACATAGTCATTAAAAATGTCTTCATTTGCTTGGTTCCTTTGGCTCTTTTAAACCTGCGCAGAAAGACATATCTCTGACTAGTTTGACACATCTCCACACTAATGTAACATTGTAAGAAAGACCCTTTGAGATCAGAGTGTAAAAAATATAATTGTGGACTAATATACAAAGTTAAAAGAGCTTCAGTTGATACCTCTAATCGCAACCGGAAGAAGCTGTTGCATTAACATATGGTAATCATGTGATTTCATTCCTGATATCTTACATTCTTCTATCTTCACACACCTTCATATATTTGAGCAGTAACCATCCAGACGTCTAAAGTCAAAGAGACTCTTGCCCCAGAATACTTTCTTCTCTTTGCTGGACCAAAGAACAACGTGCTGGAGAAAGGTAAGTTCTTTTCCCACGGGGTTGAGGAATGTAAATCCTTCCTGATCCAAGCAAGTTCCAGATCTTTTCTAGCGTTAAGACCATCTTTGATTTTCCACCAATGCAACAATGTTGCGATAAGGCTTGCAGCAACATTTCTTTCCCCGTGCATCACGTCTAAATTGTGTCCGCACCGAAGTTCCTATACAAAACAATCACATAGAGTGTCAAAGAAGCTAGAATAGAACAAATTCTCAAAAGAAGTCAAATATAGAAGAACATACCTCCCAATAAGGCAACTGTGAAAAATATGACCTCTTCTTCCATCTAGATAGCTCCTCCTCATCTACTGCTTCTTCCTCTTCCTCTGATTCACTGGATTCATCATCCGTATTTGACTCAGATCCAACAGCCTCTTTCATCTTCCTCTTCTTTCCAGTTACTTTCACATTTCCAAATTCATTCTTGTAGTTTATGAGTATTTGGCTTATGTTACGACCACTCAGAATCCTACCCGTTCTCCCATACTCGGCTTTACCATCAAACCATGATTTCTTTCCTCAATAAGCATGTCTCGGAGGTAGACCTTTCCGATGGGACATATATACGTGCTTCCTGCAATTACTCAGCCACATACTATCTGTGTTTTTCCCACACACAGGACATCCCATTTTGCCTTTTACCTTACACTCTGCAAGATTGCATACGCAGGAAAATTCTGAATGGTCCATAGAAGCATTGCTCTTAACGTGAAAGTGGTATGACTGAATGCATCATACGTGACCTCTCCTTTCTCCCACAACAGGTTTAGATCCTCTATAAGTGGTTCTAAATACACATCAATATTGTTTCCAGGTTGGGTTGGACCAGGAATCAGCAATGACAACATGATTTTCTCCTCCTTCATACACTTCTCAGGTGACATGTTGTAGTTGACAAGCAAAACAGGCCAAGAACTGTAGTTCACATTCTTCATGCTATAAGGATTGAACCCATCAGTCGACAGCCCTAGCCTGAGATTCCGTTCTTCAGCAGCAAAGGACGGGTACTTGTCATTCATCTGATCCCAAGTTACAAAATCTACCGGATGTCTGCTTTTTCCATCAGTGCTCTTATTACTAAAATGCCACCTTAAGTCTTTCGCCATGTCCTCTGACCTGAACATCCTCTTCAGCCGTGGGATTATCGGAAAATACCTCAGAACTTTCTGTGGAATACCTTTCTTCACATCACCTGTGCGCATGTTAATCTTCCATCTTGAAGCATTGCATTTCGGAAAGTTGTCTAGCTTCTCAAGCTCCTTCCTGAACAAACAACAGTCGTTCACACAGGCGTATATGTTCTCATAACCCATATCAAAAGATTTCAGAAACCTCTTCACTTCATACAACGATGTGTGCAAGACATTATCCTCGGGCAGCATCTGTGGCAAAGTCTCAGGCAACCTATCGAAGCTTCTGTCAGACCAACCACTCTCTTTCTTTATCCTAAAGAGGGAAACTATCGCCGAGAGCTTGCTGTGGTTAGCACAACTTGGATACAGAGGTGTTTCTGCATCTGCTAGCTTAGCAAGAAACTCATCTTCTTCCTTATCTTCACCTTCAGCAACCTCACTTACATTACGCTGCCTAACAAAATCTTCATCGAGAAACTCAGCTGCTTGGTATAACCCTAAAATCTCTTTGTTCCTATCACTTGCATCGCTTCTACAGCCAGCCCCTGATACTACTTCTCCATGATGATACCAATCCTCACGCATCTTGTAACTCAAATCCATTCCCCTAGTCACTAGATGATCAACAACAACACCGGCTGGGTGACGATTAACATTGCGACAGTCTGCGCATGGGCAAATGATCAGCCCAGACTCTGCTATATCTGCACCAACACACCTCATAAACTCCCTCGCACCTCTCTCATAACCAGGATCAGCTCTGAATCACACATGAAAGCATAAATTAAACTCTTTTCATCACACAAAAATCAGTAACTATAATATATTTTGTTTTTCATTACCTGTTTAGATGAACCCATGACTTTTCCACCATTTTTATGCTCTAAGTTTCTCACCCATAACCAACAAACAAAAACATAAGAGTATGTCAAACAGCAAACACACACATTGTCATTCACATAAGCAGCAATAAACTATTCAATCGTCAAACATTCAGATACTAAAACTGACACAATCAAAAACAATCAACAGTTCAACATAAAAATTGTCATAAAAAAATCACCTCAATAAACGACTTCACTCTAGAGAAAAGCTCAAACCTGCAAATCAAAAACGAACAAACAAGAACAAAGAATCAAATCGTATTCGCCACAGAAAAGAATCAACTTCAGTCCTCACGATATGAATCCGAAACTGATTTGATCATCTCATAATGCCTAACATGTCGTCCTCACTGGAATCGAATTGCCACACTCACGCAGACCTCCATCATAAATAATTGTAAAAGTGGAGAACTTAATAATTTAATCGGACGAAAATCAGATCAATCGAAAATTGAATCTATGGGTTCATCAGACAGAAAATCGAAAATGGGTTTCACTGGAGGTGACGCCGCGAGCGACACACCACAGCGCAGAAGATCTTCGTGAATGTCGAAGAGAGCTGAGGCTTCACTGTTGCGCATGCCTCGTCGATGGTTAGCGAAGCGAGGAGAAGATGACGAAAAGGTAAAACAGAACAATGTTGAATGCACATTATGGTGGGCTTGGAAGAGATGGCCCCTACCTAGGCTATTCTTGTGGAGCAACACTCAATGAGAAGGGACATTCACCTGGAGCGTTTTGAGGATCTAGCAATGATTGCTATCCCACTATGGGTCTAACGGTACACAACACCAAGGAAAGAAGGAAGTCAACATTAAACCGCTCCATGAGGTCGCAGTCTACAACATCCGGGGATGTACCTCATTCGATAGGGGATCTACAAGTTCCTTATTCTAAGCAAGAGGACAGGTATATGTCGCACAAAGCCAATGACGTGCTCTTGCACGGGCAAAAGGCAGGTGAAGCTTCTAGGTTCCAGAGCTCGTTGATGTCAAGGTTTTTCAAGTCCAAGGAAGAGGTCATTATGCCATGAATGTACCAACAAGAGAGTCCCATGATTGCTGGGATGGAGAGTATGCCTCAGAAGATGCACACCGAGTCTGACAAGAGACACTGAAGAAGAACATGCAGAAGGACCAGTCAGGGGAAGAATTTTAGTCCGCAATGAAGGCTCTAAGCTTGAAACAAGGCTGAGGAGCTAGAGCAGCGTGAGAACCTCTTTACAACAGCCCGGTGCTTGGTCCAAGGAAAGGTGTGCAAGCCTCAATTTGTTGATGGAGGTAGTTGTGTGAATGCTGGAGTGAAACATGGTCCAGAAAGTTGGGATTTGAACGGTTCAGAGTCCCAAACCTTACCGGCTACAAGCTGAATGAAGAGGCACCATGAAGGTTTTTCACAAGGCCAAGTCTTATTACCCTTAGCCATTAGGAGATATGAAGATGAAATCTTTGTGTGATGTGTTCCAATGGAAGCTGGTCAATACTTTCTTGGAAGACCTTGGCAATCTGATCGCCGAGTTATCCATGATGGCTTCACCAAACAAGCACTCCTTTGAGTTCAAGGGAACGCAGAATCCACGTCTGTTCCCTTGACACCTAAGGAAGTCTAACAAGACAGATTCACTCCAAAAGAAAAGGAGATTGATCTACAACGCGGCTGGAACTAAGCAGTCCAAAACTCTATGCAAATGGGTGATATCAAAAGAACTCTCTACTTCTAAACAATTCTGCTATCTTCCTTGTGTTTAAAGAAACTCTTTTGAACCTAACAAGAAAAGTTAAACATCTCACAGAAAGTAGCACAGATATAATACGAAGCCTCACAACTCTCAAGTGTTTCCTCTCATTATTTCCTGTGAGATTTCTCTTGTGAATTCCAGTAGTCAGAAAAAAAACAAAAGATCAAAACTTCCAGAGAACAACCCCAACCCAAAAACAGAAGAAGAGATAGACAGATTGGCACAGATTTTGTTTGCAGAGGCTTTACCCACCAGGCTGGATTTCCTCCTCAGCCAGGTGATTTCTCCTCAGCAAGTTGGATTTCTCTTAACTTTCTTTGGATTTTTTTTTTTTTAGATGGTGGCCTCTGCAGAATTCAACAGATAGAAAGATAAGAGATTCTGAGAAAAATGGCAGGAAAATTGCAGAGAAAATTCAAAGAAATTGCAGAGAAACAGAAACAAATTCCCAACAAAGAAGAAGACAAGTTGAAAATTTATTGAATCAAACCATTGAGATCAACGAGCCTTCAAAATTGCTCTGATACCACTTGATGGACACCTTAGGACGAGAATCATTTGTCCCTGATCTTCTTGAAGCGTTGATCTGATGGTTTTGGATGATGGATTGATGATGGATCTGATGGATAGAAGTCGAAATGGTTGATGATCAGTGAGGATCTGTGGTTGATCAACACTTGTGTAGAAGTGTCCCTTGATCAAGAGAATGGAACTCTGTTTTTCGATCAAAGGACAGGTTTTTGCTTGCAGAGAAATGAACCTGCAGTTGATGTTCAAAAGCTGTAACAAAGGATTCACAGTTTTCAGAGTAGTTTTTGATAAAAAAGTGAATGATCTTATTCCTGTCGTGGCATACCTTATATTTGACTTACAAGTTGTAGAAATGAAAAGACAGTGTAGCACAAAGCAACAACTGTTGTATGAGAAGATTAGAAGAGCTAAACATTTTAAAGTTGGATAATCTAAGCTGAATATTGATCGGAACCCTTGAATTTGGAAGCGCAGTATACTTAGACCATCACGCTGTGTGAATCTGACTATCTAGGAAAAGTGGAACAGCATCTTTGGGGCCATTCCTAGCGCAGGAGGAACCAATTCTTTGGGATTGACCTACTTTTTGGGGAACCGCCATTCCTTATAGTAGGTATTTGAGCAGTCAACTGGAAGAGATGATGACTAGGACTTCTTGGAAAAATGGTGATCTGGCAACAAAAGACTCATGGGGTTCCATGAAAGTTCCCCTCCTGATTATTAGATAAGTGCGGATTGATTTTTGGGAAAAAAGCAAAATTCATCAAACTCAAAATATTAACGCAAGTATGAGATTTGTCTCTCCACAATGCAAACTTAACGGTAATTCACGAAGGCAAGGCGTGTCCTTGCACATCCAGCACTTCTTTTTCTTAGGGAGAGGTTTGGATTACAGCCCTAACTCAGAATGTGTCGTTTGGACACCACAAACCAATAGACTGAAGGGCGATTTACAAGTTATGTCGGGGCCATCTTCAATGTAGATCGTTGAAGAACCTTGCTGAAAACCCATTGTGTTGCGGTTTGGGGTCTGATCGACAAAAATTCCCATAGTCCGGAAGCATTTCGGATATTGGGTATCTCGTAGCACACGTCAGCACTCAGGAGGTACTTACTAAAAAACTAGATTAATTGTCATATATGTGAGGGTATCTAGAAGGAAAAGGCACACTGCCAAGCTTCAGAGATAGGAAAATGGCAAGAGCAGATCTTGAACAAGAGGTCATAGGGGTAGGACACCAAGCACTAAGGGACCCTCATGTTGCTTGTTTTATAGCAACACAGGTCCTTCTCAGCGAAGGGAAAAGGTTCAGGGACCTTGGGTTTCATCTGCACGCAATTTTTCAGAAGCAACACATTAGCAGATCTGGAGAATTGAACCTTTCTCTTGAAAGTGGCTCCATTTGGGATCATCGAGATGGGAGCGACTCTCAAAAATTCAGCGCTCCTTTCGAAGCACCCATGAATTTGATCTGGGGTGGTCACTGGGAATGGTTTCCCAGAGACAAGCGTCACATATCCCAAGGGAGGCGTTGGTTCCGTTCGGCTAATCACTGGACAAACTGCTATTCAGCGCTGCGGGCTTCAGTCGTCATCGCTATATTAAGTGAGTTAAGGGCTGGGGGCATTTCAAGCTACGTCCAGAGGGGTGTAAAGTTAAATGCTTGGGGTCTATGAAATCAGCAGGGTTGGGTTGCAAATCACAATCTATCATCTTTATCTCTATCTTTCTCTTCTCAATCTCTGGTTTTACCAAGTCTGTTACATCATTAAGTCCCCTCTCCATCTCCTCATGTACTCTTCTCACACAAAACCAACTTATTCGCACACGTTAAAAGGTTTAAATTAGAAAGGAAGAAGGGCATAATGCATATGAATGGAGGAGAAAATGAGGCTTTAACGCCTGAGGAGGAGCAAGGTACTTCGTACAAACGTCGTATGCGTACTATCGATAGAACACACCATAGAGGAACTCGACCGAGGAAGTAACCTGTGTAGAAGGATCACTTGGAAGAAGGCCAAAGAAAAATGGAAGAGTCAGCTTGTCACGCCAGACAAGGTTTTTTTAGTGAAAAGAGGTCACGGACCAGAGAGGAGACACACGGGTTTGGAGAAATGTGGCAAGGATAGACAAGGTTGACCGAATATAATTTTTAATGTGTAGAACAGAGGTTCACTAATGTAGGGTGCTTGGGAGACTCCCTTTCGACTTTGTCCAACCAACCCGGTTCAGCACTCAGAACCTACTTTTCACACACACTCAAGAAACCTGCGGACCCAAGCAGCCATCTTTAATTATGTAATTTCGCATATTCACTAATTGTTCTGTTCCTAGCAACATCTACGTGATGTAACAGTAAGTGAAGAAGCCACTTCGCTGGCCGAGAAATTTAATTACACTTGTAATCGAGGCTGTGTCAGCAGGGGGAAAAGTCAGGAATAGAAACTCCTTCTTGTGAGAGAGTGGAGCAAAAACACAATAGTGGAAAAGATGAAAAGTAAATATTGAGAGTTAAGTGTGTCCTAGGGTTGAATATGGAATGGAACCCATGAGGAGGAAATAAAGGAGGTAGTCAGTAGAAATAAATTACGAAAGGGAAGACGATAAGCAGATTGGGGATCGAAAGTGGATAAAAGGATAACTTGGGCACGGAATATGAGAGTTTGGAGAGTACTGGAGAGCTAGTTGGAAGAGAGCCTCGAAGCTCGGTGAGTAACCAGAGACTGAGTAATGAGTGAAGAGGTATAGTGAGCAATTATATGAATGATATAGAGCTCTGCACGCATCTTCATATAGAAGACAAATCAGTTACGATGACTAGCCTTGTTTAATGAAAGATGTAGAAAGAGGGCGCACCTGCTGAGCACACATGAATTCAGTCTAAATTAGAAGATTATCATCAAGACAATGCTATGTTTTTGTGGTAAATATGAGTAAGAGGTCAAGAAGGGATAAAGACATAGCTCTGGCTCGGTATTTTTCAGGACAGAAGAGAAAGTGGAGACGTGTAGAGAGGGAGCGGGATTGGCATAGTTCTGAGAGGTGTCAGAAGTCCCGGAGACAAGGTGCACCACGGTCCAAAAACACTAGTTATCGATTATCCTTAAGCAGGAGAAACATGTGGACGAGGTAGCTTTATATTTTAAATCAGTTCCTTACTTGATCCATGAATACTCTTCTCAACTCGGCCTCTTATGTATCTTTCCTGAGGGGCAAATCCATAGGGCTCAATTTTTTAAAACTGGCATTTGTTACACTCCTAATGGTAACTTTGTATTGAGTAATCCTTGGGTAGGCTTTGCAGAGACAAAGTCCTAAGTAACACGCGCCCATGCCTTTCATATCCAAGTAATTTGCATCAAATCTAAAGTAATTCTCTTGTCTATACTGTGGATCGATCAGAAGACAATACGTTCATTGCTTCCTGCTCGATCATTCCCTTCTTGTTTCAACTCCCCTCAAGCTTGACAACACATATGGGAGATCCTTGGGCCAAGGCTTGGAGAACTAGAGGAGGATGTTAGTCTCATATAAGAAACACGGGGCTAATGGATGGTACAAACCACATCAGATGGGGAATAGAAACACTACAGTCACAGACCGGTGTAATAAAAGAGTGGGTGCAATTCACTTCAGCCCTGGTTGAGTGCCAGTGGGTGTATACGCAAGACATGATGAAGTACACAAATGTCGTAGGTGGGTGACTGCATATAACTCCCAGGATCATGGAACTATTTCTCTTACGGATTGGCAAGCGGCACCCTTTGGGCTTCACATTCAAGATTAAACTGTTGGCCACAAACTGTACATTGATTGTGCTTTGTCTGGGACACATCTGAGACCCTTGAGCTTCTTGGTTATAGTTTATTCACGAGCTTGTTCCCTCTTTCTTCTGATGGGCTTGTTGCCCTCCACAGTATAGGGCGAATTGAGGTGTCGAATGCTGCTATTTTGCCGTCATACTGGCTCAGGTAGGCACATACCTCTGAAATGTGAATCTCAATAATGAATAGAACAGGCATGCTATTCAAGGTTCTCAAAGGGCAAGATAAGACACAAGTCAATACTCGGAATAGGTATTGGTAGCAACACATCTCGCAAAGATTAGGGTTACTGGGGCATATGGGGTATACGGTAAGAATGGGTGGAAGGATCTTCAGAGAAGTGGGTCCCCATGGGACATTGGGAAATTTCCCAGTCATGGAATCAGCAGTGGGAATAATGGTCGGGGGGTGAGACAGGAGTACACTGTCACGCCTATCTTGAATCTCTAGTCACACATTAACTGTAGTAGGAAGGTCAGTCTATTATCCCCTATTTACGCCCTAGATGAATGTGAGAGATTCTTTTTATCAACAGTCGGTACAAAAAGACCATCAACCCATGCTATGGGCCTTGTATTCAAGATCGCTTACCAACTTGGAACGTAACTCGGTTCTAATATCCATTGATATAAAGAGACTCTGAATAGTATCTCACATAAGCTTTCCCACAACCCAGGAAGGTTAACTGTTTATTAGTACGCCGCAAGACTTTGGGGTTCTGAAATCATTAGCATTCCCTCAAGTCGCAAGAGCGTTGCACAGTCTCCCAAACACCTGAGTTCTTCGTTGACAGGGGACAAGTGTAGTTCCTGCTGGGGTATGAGGCCAATTCAGGATCATGTGCTTCTAGAACTACCCAAAAGTTGGCTGCTGGGTCCTTTGGCCGATTTTTCCTTTTGATCCGGCTTGGATGATGCAAATTCTCTGCACAGGAGGGTGAATTCACGCCAAATTTACACTATACTCTCTCAAGACTGACTATGAGACAATGCTGAAGTAGAAGAAATGTTGGGAAGGTCTGTACGACCTTATCGCAGAGAAGATTAGAAGTCTGCACTATCTGGAGCAAATAGTACCCTTTGGCTCCGTTCCTCATGCCTTGAGTTCCGCAGCAGAGTATATTGTATGAGGACTCAGGGACTGTGGGCGGAAGTGGCGAAGCGAAATTAGAATATTCGACCCTTTCTAGGAAAATGCCAGGGATACGCCTGCATAGTACATCCGACCTTACATGGGTGGGACGCTTAAGTTCTTAATCCCGCTTTACATGAGCATCTCTTATATAGTCTCTTCCCTCCATGCATTACAGTTATGGGTTAAGAATGTGTCATGTTATTTGAAGACCAGAGGAGCGCTCCAACACCCTCAAGACAGCATAGCTGCTTAAAGATTCCTAAGGAAGACACACACCTGGCGTTTCTCTAAACATACGACAAGTGAATTCTTCTTCCCTGGTTCCCAGTGTACAACTGCAATAGACAGTACGCTCTGATAGGGCATCCTCGAACTCATTGGGCAAAAGTCTGTCTTTTCTTTCTCTTGATTTGGATGATGGGCGACGACATAAGCACCTTGTCGTACGGCTAGAAACCAGTCGAGCTCAAATGCTGCTCAGCAAAGAAATACAGAGACCTAGCAATCCCAACTGGTGCGGAAACAAGACTTGAGTGTAAAACTCACGAAATCAACCACTGGGACACCATGCTTTTCTAAGAAATGGCAAATGGGACAGATCATCTAAACAATCTCATTTAGGTTTCAAAATACATGATAACTCTCAATAGTATCACGCAATATAATTGCCAGGGGTAGACTAGCTTCCAATACTCAGGTGTAACAGAAGATGCAATCTAAGGATTCATTTATTAGAGCGACATTGGAACTTTATTCACTACATCGACTATGTCCACTCTAGGAATTGGCAATTATTGGAATGAGGGGATTAAATAAGGAGTTGGAGGGAGGGATAAGACGAACTATCACGCAAATATCTCGGGGAACAATGGCAGAACCGCTGAATCTGTCCGTCAGTCTTGTGGGGAGGCTTGCTAAGTTTAACCATGAGAGAAACTTAATACACTGTAGAATGACTTTGATGGGAGACATGGGGTACTGGATCTGATGCTGTGGAATTCTCAGATCCATGTATGATATACTTATACTGATCAGCATAAATGATTGATGTTAATATTTTAAGTCCTCGACTGTTGGACGCTGGGAGCAAACGGGCAAGTGGGGATTCTTATTGAGATCAATAAGAAAGATAACAGTTGATTCTCTTTATGTAAGAGAAAGGAGAAGAGAAGGTTGTTGGCGAGCTGTCTACTATCTCTTCTTGCTGCAGCAACTCTCTTGGCTTCTATCTCCTCAATCTGCGAAAGGTACTTTATCAATTTTGTTGTTTGTAGTATGATTTACGAGAAATATGTTGTAGATTGTGCCAGCCCTTGAGATCATTGGTGCTGGGTTGCTGCTGCCTTCTGGTACAAACGCCCCCTAAATAAAGGGCCCATCGTCTCTCTATAAAGTGAAGAAATGAAAAGAGGTCGAGCCTCGATTGTTGAGATATGGAAACTCAGAACAGATATCACATAAGTATGAGACTAGCTTTCTATAACTCGTGATACCCTTCCATCTTTCCTTTCACCATGCAACGTGTATAGCAAGATCATACATCAACATGTATGCGCCGATAAAGAGTTCGAACGGGATTTGGGTCTGCCTAAGGGCAGTCAGCTGTTGTCTTACCTCATTTCTCTGACTCAGTCTCAAAATTGTCTCAAACTTTCTTTAGGTTTCTTCTCAGTATCTCTTAGGCTTACTGATTCTGAAATCCTTGAGCTTAAAGGACACAAACCATCAAGTGTGTGTGTCTCAAACCTTCACAAGGGATAGATTCATACTAGAGTTGTTATTCTGCTCTTAGTTTAAATTCAGGTTACTTAAGTCCTTAATCTCACCAGGGCACTTAAGATCTCTCTTGAGGATCCAGAGTGGAGATTGTTGTTAGATTATTCTAGATGTTTTGCCTGAGCGGATGATTCAATCACAAGTTGATTGTCTCTTCCATTCTTAAGAAGAGTGAGTTCATGTTCCTGTAGTTCTTTCTTAAGCACTTTCCAACAGCATGCACCAATTTTAAGGACAGTAGCCTAGACTAGACAATCATCTACTGCATAGCACTACACAAACTATGATATGCGAACACGATGACCAGGAGAAATCTCCTAGCTTTAGCAATGCAAACAAGACACACAACGGCTCTAGAACGTCGCCTAGACCCAGAAATTGAACAGCACATCAAACAAATGACGCTACAGAACGCAACAAAGGACAAATATCAATGCTAGGAGAAATCTCCTAGACAGTACAAAGGCAGCAAGCAAAAATTTAAGTGCAATAGCTTATATGAATGCCAAAATTCAAATTCAAGAAAGCATGGATGACACAACGTAAATGCACATCACACAGCTTAATGTTACTGGTTTCATCAAAACCATCAGGACCAGGTAGCTTAGACCCAAGCTTGCTAAATTGTTTAGATGTGGAAAATATGAAGGAGAATAGTTGAGTGTTTAGTGATGATTTGGGTGAAGAACAAT
The DNA here is from genome assembly GCA_905132765.1 of Moricandia arvensis. Lineage (NCBI taxonomy): Eukaryota > Viridiplantae > Streptophyta > Magnoliopsida > Brassicales > Brassicaceae > Moricandia > Moricandia arvensis. The sequence continues at coordinate 21,594 of CAJHQP010002315.1, read as the reverse complement.
GAGAGAAACAGAGTAAGAAAACAGACGAGAGTTTAGGTTTCTGCAACACTTTAGAGGATAGAGGATGAGAGAGAGTGACGAATTTTGGAGATTAAGAGAAGAGAAGGGAGGATTTAATTCTCCTTTGCTACATCATATTCTGATAATGTTACATTATTAGAAATACAAGAAACAAAAGGCAACAATAAAATAATGACTACTGGACCATGGATAGTGACAGGTCATGAACAGCTATATTCCCTTAGAGAGACATGTGGCCGCTTCTCCTTTGAATTTCAAACTGGTCTAACAATGCTCCAAAGGTCTCCTTGCCTTCTTTCTAGTCAGAGTACACGAAATATCTCCTTAACTTTCCTCCCCAGTGCCAGTTAGGTCACGTTAGATCTTGTAGAAGCAAGACTGGTTACGACTAACTTCCCCACCTCAAGTATCCAAGCAGATTTTCTTTCCTTCTTGTCTCTTTTATTTCTCTTTTGGTTCTTCATCTTCAATACTCCCCCAAGCTTGAACATAGGGACTGGTCAAGCGTTGAAACATGCAAGAACATCCCTCATTAAAACCTTTAGTGTGCAATAACCCTAGTGGGACATACAAAAAAACAACAACAATAAGGAAAAAAGAGTGAAGCCTTCATGTTAGAGAGGTCAGTGAGAACGTGAGGTCATGATCCCAACTTAGAGTGGGACGAACTCCACAGACTTTTGGTGCTTTGCTGCCTTTTGTGAAATATTCAGTCTTAGCTGATTCTCAACTTCTTCGTGTAAAGGTAAAATGATTGTGCTTCTCCAGCAGCTTGTCTAACCTTGTGGCAGTCTATCTTTCAATGTGTTTTGTCCTTTCATGGAAGACTGAGTTGCTGGGCATGTGAATAGCAGCTTGATTGTCACAATGCAGTTGTGATTGGTGATGTAGTCTGCAATCCCCAACGTCCCCAAGCAATCTCTTGATCCAATCAACATCATTGGTGAGCTTCCTCATAAGCTCCTATATCTGCCTCAGCAACTGAACATGATTACATACCTTTGCTTCTTTGCTCTTGTTGGCCAAGTCACCAAGTTGCCCTCCAATGAATGTGGCAATCAACAAGTAGTTGATTTCCTATCCACCCTATCTCCTGCCAGTCAGCATCACCTTATCCTACAATTTCTGTGCTTCATTGCACCCCATCATACACTGACAGGAGCCTCCCTTAAGTATCTCATGATCCTCTACAGACCATGGTCCATGGTGTACTTTAGGCGGCCCTGTGCAGTGTGACGACTGACTGGTTCACAGCAAACGCAAATGTCTGGTCCTAGTCGATGTGTCAGATAGATGAGTTTCCACAACCGATCCCTTCTATACTACTTCTTGACCATCATCCACTGGGTGTAGTTTTTTACATCCCCTCATCGCAGCACTTTGGTAGCCAATCTCAAGAGGCGTTTTGGCTGGTCTTCCTCCAAGGTTTCCTGCCTCAGTTAAAAGATCAAGTGTGTACTTCTTTGAGATAGAGAAGACGCCCTCTTTAAGAGCGGCAGATCTTCCAATCCCAAGAAGTACTTGGAGTTCACCTAAATCCTTAATGTCAAATTACAGATTTGAGGAATACCTTGGTTCTTGGCTGCCCTCCTTTGTCACTGCTGTGATGATTATATCACATCCACATAGAATCAAGATGACCACAATGCCTCTTGGACCAGAAGAATGAATATAAGGGTGTGATCAGCTTCTGATTTCCGGTGAAGCCTCTTCATTAATGTAGTATCAGCCTGTGATACCACAGCTCCCTTGGTGCATGCTCATGTCCAATAGATTGCTTCCTGGAAGTCTAAGAACATTTCCAGGCTTTACCAAGTGCTCTAGACAGGAGGAGGGTGCATGCTGTAGACCTCATCTTCTAGCTCTCCTTGAAGGAAGGCATTCTTGACATCCATCTGCCATAATTCCCACTCCAAAATGTTGCAAGTGATAGATGATCCGGATTGTATGTAGCTGGGCTACTGTGCAAACTGTATCAACATAATCTCTCAATGTCTGAGTGAAGCCTCTGCACCAGTTCTTGTTTGTGTGCCTCTCCACCTTGCATTTGTAGAACATGAGTAGTGTAACATCCCACTGCTTCGACACAGCTTTCTTTCCCTTGGGCGTTCACATTTCATACCAAGTATCATTGATAGAGTCATGGCATTACCTCATCTCCACTGAGTTTCTCCACTCCTCAATGCGTCCATTGCTGTACTGCAATATGATCTTGGTACATATCGCTTCATCTAACACACAATAAAAGCTTGATGCTCAGATGCAATTGAGCGAAAGGAGCATACTGCTGAGAGTGGGATGAGCTACCTGGCTAGATCTGTTGCACAGTAGACTCTTGTGTTCACTCCAGTTAGAGGATTTTAATATTTTTATTTCATATTTTTTCTCTTTCTTATCCTGTAAAATCGTTCTTCTCAAAGGGTTGAACCTCCTGAGCTTGTTCCTCTTGCTGGCTGCTTCTCACCTCATGAACTTGACAAGCAGTCTCCACTGATCTTGTGCACTCTCCTGATCATGACGCTCATCTGAACCTTGTGTTGCGTGTTCTGGTTTCTTGTCATTGCCCCTTCGAAGCGGAATCAGAGATGAGTGTCTGTCGATCAGCACTGCTGGTTCAGTCTGCTTGAGTAGGAGCAGCTTCTCTGGCCTCCTTTTCCCTTGGATAAAACTGATTCCAAGAATTTTCCAAAATTATCCTCCAGGTTTTGAGCCTTTATCTGAAGCTTGAGACAAATCTTTGAAGCTCATCCCAATTCTTCTCAGCCATAGAAACCGCTTTCCTTCAATAAACTTCACATCTCTTGGAAACAAGTACTCTTCTTGTTTCTGGATGTAGCACTTGTATCCTTTCTGTGTAGAGGGGAGTATCCAAATTCGAACATACACTTTTGTTAACTTGAAGAGATACAATGAACTTATGAGAGATGCAGAATAGAGCAGATGAAAGATAGTGTTGGTGTGAAGGATCTTGTGCAACGAGTATGGAGAGGCTGTGGACAGTTCTGTAAGTGTGCGCAAAGAGACTGAGGAACATCAATGAGGAAGCTCTCAGGAAGACCTAGGGGAAGCTTTGGTGAGAAGAAGGGATCAAATGGTCAAGGTTGAGGAATGAGGTGTACGGATTGTTAGCGGCCTGTACGGCCTGTAAACGGGCCTGTACGGCCTTGGTATCGGATCCGTCAACGGGACCCAGACTCGACCGCAAACCAACATTATCGACCATCTTTGAGCCATTAAAGATGTTTTTTAATCTTGTGCAAAGTTAGGGCTCAATGTGTACGTGGACCACTTGATGTTCCTGGCCGTACAACCCTAAAATGTCACAAGACTTGGTTCCGCAAGTCTTAGGAAGGTTTATTTATGGTGAGCAAAGACTTGGATCCGTGGGGGAGGCTTTAGGCAAGGGAGAAGATGCTCAAATATACCTTAGGCGAAAAAGGGAAGAGCTGTCTACTTTCCAGAAAAAGGAAGACCTTATCCAGGTTATCCTCTGCGTCCAAAAAAGCAAAGAAGGAGGAAGCTTGGTGACAGCTGTCCAAGCATGTGGGAAGCATTCCTGAGGCCACATCAATTCAAAACCAGGCGCCTCAATACTTGTTGACTCCACATTGCTTAGTCTCCTTAGGGTTTTTTAAACTTGTATGCCAGCACTCATCTCTCTATAAAAAGACCCCTTGGGCGAAATTGTAATCTTCAGGAGATACAGGGGGAACCCCTCTCCACTTCAGAAATAAAGCTTTGGTTGTGTTTCTTGATTCGATCCCTCTCAAGTCTTCCCTTTCTTAGTCTTTAATCTCTCTTAGATCTGCTCTGTAGTCTCTGATGTCTGAGTTCAAGTTTCCACAAGTAAACCCAGAACCCATTCTCTCTCGCATTCGTGGTTCATCATGCCCTTAAAGGCTTTTGGTCAATTCACACCAGCGGATTCGTCATCAAACCCGATCCACATACTCTGGTGAAAATCCAACATGGTATCAGGAGCCAGGTTTTTCACAGAAACTTGGTGTTCTAAGCTTCCGCAACAGGATCAAGCTTTTCTTCTCATTGCCATCAACACCCAGAACACGAAGCTTGCCTTTCCAGCCTGGTTCAACCTCTAACAAGATGGTGTTCATTCCGGGAAAGCCCAGCAGCTGTTTCTTGAGTTCCTCATGCTTTCTCAATACCGTGCCACGAAGAAAGGCAGAGCCTCAGATCCAGGTGAGTTTTGGAGTGGGGATTAGCGTACCCTCTTCATACAAATCAAGTCCCAAGGCGTGTTTTATTCAAGACCAGGAAGAAAGGTGAAAGCTTTCCACCTTGTTACTGGTGGTGGCCGACCAAAGTAAGTGAAGAAAGGTGGGGACTGTTTTAGGCATGGAGAGTTCCAAGGGAAGGTCCATCGGAGGAAGGGGGTGTGTGGAGGCGCACCAATAGCCCCTGATTTGCCATGAAATCAAAGGTGTCAAGGAACAACACTAGTTCCTTGTTTGTAAGCCTGACTGTCCTTGTTATAAGCTTGAATCCTTTTATGACTGAATGGTGTTGTGTTGGATGTGTTTTGAGACCTTGAGATGTGTTTAAGATTGCTTTAGATATGAAGTTTTAAATCTATCCCAGGATGTTTAGATGACTCGTTTTGATGGTTGAGTGTTTTAAAAGTGCTTTGTCTCCCAGTTCTGAAATTTTTTGCTTGACATGAATATTAGATAGCATGTTTCTGTAAATCTGCTGCCATACATGAAATAGAAACTGATTTAAAGTGAAGCATGTTGGGTTCTGGTGTTTGGAAATGGCATTGATGATTAGTCTCTGTTCTTATGAAATGTCTTGCTAGGGATGAATAGATAGTTTTATCTAATCCGTTTTTGGCATTCACGGAAGTAAATGGGGTTAAGGCTGTTGCATACTCTGTGTCCATTGGGGCTGCCTTTAAGGTTGAGAACATCCTAGACGTGATGTTAGGGTCGTTTAAGGCAGGGAATGTTGCCTAAAGTGCTTTGTGATAGGCATTTAGAGAGTGGTAAAGCTTGCAATTAGATGGGGAATCCTCAGTGATATGAGATCTGTCTAAGTGCAAAGCTTTTTTGAATTGGTGATCAAACTTGAATGATGTAGTTCAGGTTTGATCCCAATGCAAATCGTGGTCTATCTTGTTGTGGACGTTTGAGTTTTGTGTTTCAGGTTTACATGGCCGTGTGCTTTTTGTTTTAACACCAAATCCCGGAACAAGAGAAGGCTTGGTCCATTGTGTGGAGCAATGGGAAGGTTCTTTGTGTGCAGTAGCCGGTTATAAGAAGCGAAGACCAATGAAGGTTGTTGAGCTTCCTGGTTTCAAGGCAAACACAAGCAGAAGGAGGTCATCACTTGAAGCTTGAGGAGGCCGGGGGTGACCTGAGGGTACTTGAATGAAGACATGAAGGGTGGAACCAATGTGGTTTAAGCGGCAGCCTGTTGTGGGTGGGTGTGCTTCCTGGTTTGGTATTGCTCATTCAGTGCTCACTTCAAGGGCTTGAACCTAGACCTCAGAATTCAAGCTTGAGGTGGGGACTTGAGTGAGCTCTCTGATCGACTAAGTTCAAAGACCTGGTTCCCTCCTCACCATTTGCAGCCAGGAATAGAAAATGGAGGCCATTCCGCGGTTTAGACATTGGCGGGTCTAGACAAGGAGAGTTGGTTCGAGCACACACTTGCTGGTGTGAAGAAGAAAGGTTGACCTCTACAATGCGGCTGTCTGCAGTGAGGCTGGGTCTGAAGAGTTAGCTGAGGTTATCTTCCGACATTCCATTCAAGGTGGCCCGAGATCATAAAGGAGTGGGTCAGTGGTGGTGTTGATCAAGATCATGAAGGCCGGTCCCTTCCAAGCTTGACTTGTTCCAACATGGGTCAAGCTTGAGGGGAGTATTGAGAAGCCTTCAATGAATCTGTGAAGATGGAGTCCTTGGTGGTTAATTTCAAGATAGAAGAAGCCAACCAAGTGCTGTTTAAGTATAAGATGAAGTTGTAGTCTGGTCATCCGAGCCTTAACAGCCAACAAGAAGGTTGGGTGAAAAGGGGGAGAGACCAAGATCAGGTATGAGATTGACTAGACTGAGCTCCAAGAGGTTTAATGGTGAGCAATCTCAATCGGATTAGCTTACACCACAGTTAGGGCCGATGATCCAGAGGGTTTTCGTTTTGTGTTCACCCCTGGTGAACCAAAGAACTCACTGGCCAAGTCCCAGGCCTTGAAGGGAGCTTACTCCTTTTTCGCTTATGAGGGTTTTAATCCCTAAGGAGGGTTTTTCTCTCATAAGGTTGTAATGAGGATTGACTTCAAAGGTTTCCAAGCTTGACTTAAGGATCACTAGAGGTCCAGCTTGGAGGGGGGAGTGGTTACTTGAAAGATACAATGAACAATCTTAAGATGAGATGAGATAGAGGCAGAGAGATAGTGTGGTGTAAGGGATTTGTGCAAACAGTATGGAGAAAGGCTGGTGGGACAGCTTCTGAGTGTGCAAGAGACCTGAGGCAAGCATCAATGAAGAAGTCTAAGGAATGACCTGGGAAGGCTTTGGTGAGAAGAAGGGATCGAAAGTGGTCAAGTTGAGGGGGCATGAGGTTGTACGGATTGTACGGCCTGTACGGGCCTGTTAGCGGCCCTGTTACGGCCGTGTAACGGATCCGTACGGGAACCAGGACTCGGAACCCAAACACTCAACCATTACTCGCCATTTTGAGCATAAAAGATGTTTTTAAGTCTTGTGCAAAGTTAGGGCTCAATGTGTACGGACCAGCTTGATGTTCCCTGCCGTAACAACCTAAAATGCACAAGACTGTGGTTCCCAAGTCTTAAGAAGGTTTAATTATGGTTGAGCAAAGACCTTGGGATCCGGGGGGCTTAGGCAAGGAAGAAAAGATGCTCAAGAATATACCTTAGGCGAAGAAAGGTAAGAGCTGTCTACTGTTTCCCCCAGAAAGGAAGAACCTTAATCCAAAATGGGTTATCCTCTCGTCCAAAAGCAAAGGAAGAGCAGCTTGTGACAGCCTGTCTAAGCAATGTGAGCCTTCTGAGGCCCAACAATTCAAAACAGGCGCCCAAGATACCCTTGTTGACTCCACCATGGCTTAGTCTCCTAGGTTTTAAACTTGTATCCAGCACTCATCTCTCTATATAAAAGACCCCTTGGGACGATATTGTAATCTTCAAGGAGAAAGGGGGAAAACCCTCTCACACTTCAGAAATACAGCTTGTTGTGGTTTTCTTGATTGTCGAATCCTCTCAAGTCCTTCCGCCTTTCCTTAGTCTTTTAATCTCTCTTAGTCTCTCTTAGTCTCTGGTTCTGATTTCAACGTTCACACAAGTAAACGCCAGAAACCCATTCGGCTCATTCTTCATTTCGGGGTTTCATGCATTGCCTTAGGCTTGTTCATCAACACACAAACGCCAGAAATCGCACCGAATACGCCTCTGGTGAAAATCCGCAACACACTTCATGGCTACTTTGCTTCTAGCTTGTTTGTCCTTTGCTCTCGCTGGTATCACACAGCAAGTCGAGCACATCAATCAAACATCTGGAGGTGATGAATGGATGTCTGGTTTTGGTTTAACACTGTCATCAAGGAGAGCATGTCCTGCAACACTTTGGTAGGATCGGTTGATCAGTATAGCATGCTGTCACACAGCATACACCAAAGTCTCTTAGGGACATTTGCATGGGAAATCAATTGAATCTAGCCACCGTCCATTCAGATGCTATTCTTTCTTTCAGCACTCATTTTGCTGACGGAGTGATAATGGACGAGCCTTGTTTGGGTGACTGATGCCGATGGTGTTTGCCGAGACTGATTCTGAAAGCATCGTGCTTGTATAGCTCTCCTCTCCATTGTCTGACCGTCAGTACCTTCACATTGAGCTTTTCAAAATGGGATTAGTGACATAGGATTTGAATAGTTCATAAAGCATCTAACACACGATCCTTAGAATGGCAGTTACAAGGTTAACCAGTAGTAAGACTTGAGATCTCATCCTATACAAGTAACAAATTACTTGTGGTATCCTAGACATGCAAGAGAGAGTCCAACCATCATGTAGTGAACTAAGTCGAAGAGCATTTCTGCATAACTGGTTGTCTGATGTTGGAGAAAGCATACAGAGTTTGCATGCTTTCCTAAGAATGCAATGCTCACATTCTAGCGTGGTTAATGACATATCACGGCATTATAATCTCTAATGCACGAGTGTGAGGGTGGCCTAATCTAGCATGCCAAGTAGTGCTATCACACACAGATGAGTTACTAATCATGCATAATGGAGAAGGAGTAGAGAGTTTTATGAAGGCTTAGTCTTTTGGAGATGGTATAAACCACCCTGACTGTTTTCTTCACCAGATCACCTTCCCTGTCTTAAGGTCCTTGAAACTCAACATCATTAGGCCTAAAACCTAGCTGACAATTCATGTCAACCGTGGCCTTTTTTACAAGAGAGAAGGTTAGAAGCAAAACTAGGCATATAGAAGGCAGTGGATTCTCTAATCAAATAACTTAAGGTTCCTATTCCTTCTATCTTCACCTTATCGTCCATTGGCTATTATTACATTCCCTAAGGCAGGCCTAACATCACTAATAAGATTCCTATCACTAATCATATGATGACTAGCTCCTGATCTATTATGATTGGCTTAGAGATAAGGGAATGTGTACCAGAGCTTTCTAGAGGAGATAATGGCTTTGGCTGCTTTGATCAAATGGCTCTATATCACTCATCTTGATGGGACCATCATTTATCAACTGCCTTGTTCCAATCTTTTCCTCCATTAGATTCACTCATGAAAGCAGAATACATGGATTTTCCTTTCAAAGACTTCTGCTCATCTTCCTTTAGCTTGTTGGCATGCAGGTTTTGATTTTGTTAGATTACTGAGCTTGGGTTCTTTTTATGGTCTAGCTTTACAGCTTTCTCTATTGGCCTCCATATACTAGCCGACGGTACTCTCCTTCTTCTTATGCATATCCTTTCTATGATGAACCATTTTCTTTTCTTCCTTTGAAAAGGTTGTGAGCTCCTTGTTCTCTTTGGACCGAGAGAACACACCTCCTCTAGGGTTTGGAAGCTTGGATTCTCTTAGGATATGCTTTATAAGCTGGTTTGTAAGATGGATTGAGATTCAGGAGAAGACTGAAAACCTTGTCTTGTTCATATCTTTTCCCTTATGACCGCTGGAGTCTAAAGAAGAAAGGTCTAAGCACATCCAGCTCTGCCATAGGCTTCTGAACTTACCAAATATATTGAATTGAACTCTACTTCCTCCTGGCTTAGGTGTTGATAATCCTCTTGACTTCAAACACACGACTCAGGTTGGAGAGATTACCATAAACAGTTTTTGCAGACTCTCCCATAGATCCTTGGCGGTTTCACAGTGTGAGTAAGCCTCCAAAATTGATTCTGAGAGAGAGTTGTGGATGATCCCAAGTGCTTGTTGGTCCTCTCTGACCCACTTTTCTTCATCCCTCACGCAAATAACCTGACATCCTCTGTGAGTCATCCTCGTTTGAAGCTTCAACCTTCCTGATATGCTGTCCCAAAGTCCATGACTTCCCAAGGTAACTCTGGGCCACTCTTGACCAAAGTAAGTAGTTAGTACCCTCAAGGGTTACTGGAATCAAGCTTCTCCTTTCTATTTCCATGGTAGACTTTCTTTTACCCAATGGATAAAGCTATTGTCCAGTGGGTAAAGATGAAGAACACAGAAATTTTAGAAAACAGAAAAAAGAATGAGAGCTTTGAATAACCAGAGAGTTGAGGAAGCTTAGATGCTCTAATGAAGATACTCTAATAATAGAATGAAGAGAAACAGAGTAGACAAGAGTGAAACAGAGAAAACAGAGTATGAAAAACAGAGTATGAAAAACAGAGTAACTGGGAAAACAGAGTAAATGGAAGAACAGAATGGTTTTGGCAGAATCTAAAGAGTTTAGGAGCTTAAAGGCTCTGATACCATGTTAGAATTGTGGAAAATATGAGGAGAATAGTTGAGTTTATGTGAGATTTGGGTGAAGAACAATGAAGAACAGAGTAAGAACAAGAGAGTTTAGTTTCTGCACACTTTAGAGAGAGAGGAGAGAGAGAGTGACGAATTTGTGAGATTAAGGAGAGAAGGGAGATTATTCCTCCTTGCTTACATTCATTCTGATATGTTACATTATATAGAAATACAAGAAACAAAAGGAAACAATAAAAATAATGACTCTGGACCACATGGATAGTGACAGGTCATGAACAGCTATATTCCTTAGAGAGACATGTGACTCTCTCCATTTGAATTCAAACTGGTCTAACAATGCTCCAAAGGTCTCCTTGCCTTCTTCTAGTCAGAGTACACGAAATATCTCCTTAACTTTCCTCCCAAAGGCAAGTTAGGTCAAGTTAGATACCTTGTAGAGCAAGACCTGGTACAGACTAACTTCCACCTCAAGTATCCAGAGCATTTCTTCTCTTTGTCTCTTTTATTTCTCTTTGGTTCTTCATCTCAATACTAAATGCATACCAGTCCACTATGATGGACTAACCAGACCATTAGCACAAGATAACAATGAAATGGATTGAACCAGATGCTATATGATCATGCTAGCAAGCTTACTTACTGCTAGAACAATGCATACACAATGTTTAAGTATCATGGGACAGAAACTAGGTTCAACAACTCTAGTAACATTGAACTGTCCCTAAGATACTAACAACACACTCAACACAATCAGAAACAATTTAAGACAATTAAGCAAGCTCTTATAAGAGTTAAGGAGGTTTAACTTACAACCAAGGAACCCTGAGCTAGTTCCTTGAACCTCCATGGCTGTGAATCACTTGAATTTGAAGGGCCTTGTGGTGTGGATTGACTGTCCAACACCTCCTCTTCTTGATTCTCTCTTTCTGGTCAAGGAGACACTTCAAAACACTCCTGTCCTCTGCTTTTCTCCAAGAAATGGTTCCTTCCATGGATTATCTTCAGCATTTTGGACCATATGTGGTTGTTTGGCTTCTTCGTTGGACTCCTTGAAGCTACTGAATTCGCCAATTCCTTTGAGCTCTCCATCGTAGAGAGTTTGGACCAGCGACAATAGAATGTTACCAACTAGTTTTTGGCAAGAAACAGAACTTGAAACTGAACCTTTGATGAAGCTTGCTGGACTGAGCTGAAGCTTTCTTTGAGTTCCAGAGCCTTAAATACTGTCCTATCTTGAGTTCTGGCGAGATTCTTCCCACTTGGAAGACCTTTGGACCAGTGGGATAAAGAGATGTAGCAGAAACTGTTTTGGGAGACAGTTTTGAGAAGATGATGATTTGCGGAAGCTATGAAGGTTTCAGGCGCTTGGAAGCTCTGATACCATGTGAGAATGGAGATAATATGAAGATGAAAAGTAAGATTAATTGTACTGGTTTAGAATGGACCAGAGAGAATTAGAGTTTGTATGAATATCAAAGAGAGTAAGTAAGATTGCTGAGAGTGTAAGTAACTGAGAATGAGAGTTTTGGAGAGTATGGAGAGTATTGGAGAGACTGAGCTCGTGAGTAACCAGAGAGAATGGAGAGACTGAGAGAATGAGAGAGTTTAGTGACAAATTATATGAAGAAAGAGCTCTTCACTCTTCTTAAACAAATCAGTTACATGACTGCCCTTTTAAATAGGCAGTGAGCACAATAAATTAATCTAAATCTAGGAATACATAAAACAAATACTTTGTGGTAAAATAGAAGAGGCCAAAAGGGTAAAGACAAGCTCTGGCTCGTCCAGCAGAAGAGAAGGAGACAGGAGAGAGAGGGTGGCATAGTCTGATGAGCGAAAGTGACAGGTCCAAACTGCTTTCTTCTTAAGCAGAACATGTGACTGCTTATTTTAATCATTCTTCTTGATCCAGAATATCTCCCAACGTCTCTCTTTCTTCTGAGGCAACCATAGGTTCAATTTAAACTTGCATTTCACTCCAAAGTAATTTGTATTGAGTCCTTGGTAGCTTGAGAGACAAGTCTATACGGACCAGCTTCATATCCAAGTATTTGAATCATCTAATATTCTTTGTCTATACTTGGATCATGAACCACCTTCTTCTTCTGGTCATTCCCTTCTTTGTTTCAACACTTCTCTATTCTCTCGAGTAAATGTGAAAATAGAGAGATTTAGTGTCTAGTTTGTGTAGAGAAAATGAAGAACAGCAAGAACATGAGAGAGAGAGATGGAATTCGCCCAGAATAAGAGAGAGAGAGAGAGGAAATCTATTTCCTTGCTTAATGTGGTTTCTGAGTACAAGTCTATTAATAGACAAACAAAACAAAAGAACTAATAAACAATTCAGACAAGTTGAGCAGAGAAAAGATTAAACAAATGGGTCTGAGCAGTCTGAAGAATAGCAGGGGCTCGTCCAGCCTTGTTGGAAAGTGACAGGTGACTGATGGTCCCCCCTCTCTCCATTTGAATTCTTCAGCATGTGACTTATCCCCCAACGTCTCTTTGCTTCTTGTCAACATCCTCCTTTGGTTCTGAACAGATTAAGCTTCCTTTCTTCTCAAGTTAAACCTTCCCTTGTCTTGCAAGCCACGTTAGGTCACTCCTTGACCTAACTGTACGGACAAGTGATTAGTTTATACTTGATCATTCTGGATGATCCTCTTGACTTGATCTCTTCTACTCTGCTATTCATGTCTTCTTGTCAACAACTTCTCCTTGTCATTTATTTCTTCATGTCAACACTCCCCCTCAAGCTTGACCACAGGGACTGGTCAAGCTTGGAAGCCATGAAGCATTCCCTCATTAAAACCTCAGCTAGGTAAAACCACTTGGGAGAAAACCCAAGCCAAGGAAAAAGAGTAGAACACTTCATGGAGGGGAGATCAGTGACATGTTAGGTCTATGAGCCCAAGCTTTGGATGAATGAACTCACATACTTTAGTACTTGCAGCCTTTGTGAAGATATCAGCTAACTGGTCTTCACTTCTTGTATAGCATGTAGGATGATCCTTTGCTCCACAGCCTGCCTGACCTTATGACAATCCACCTCAATGTGTTTGGTTCTCTCATGAAACACATTGTTTGAAGCTATGTGTATGGCCGCCTGGTTATCACAGTGCATGGTGATTGGAGTTGTTGTCTCAATGCCCAAATCCCTCAGTAGGTTCTTGATCCATATGAGTTCACTAGTGAGCTTCCTCATAGCTCTATACTCTGCCTCAGCACTAGAACATGACACCACCTTCTGCTTCTTACTCTTCCATGTTACCAAGTTGCCTCCAATGAATGTACAATACCCAGTGGTTGATCTCCTATCAACTCTATCTCCTGCCCAATCAGCATCACAGTATCCTACAACCTCAGTGCTTCCATTGCAACCCATCCAAACTCCTTGACCAGGAGCTTCTCTTAGATACCTCATGATCCTCTCTACTATATTCCAGTGATGAATGTAGGAGCTTGCATGTGCTGACTGGCTTGGTTCACAGCAAAACAAATGTCAGGTCTTGTTATGGTCAGATAAATGAGCTTCCCAACCATTCTTCTATACTTCTTGACATCCTTAAATGGAGTGTTCTCAAACTCCCCCTCTCGCAGCACTTTGTAGCCATCCTCAAGAGGAGTCTTTGCTGATCTTCCCCAAGGTCTCCTGCCTCTCTCAACAGATCCATTGCATACTTCCTTTGAGACAGAAATAGTCCTTCCTTGGATCTACACACTTCAATTCCAAGGAAATACTTCAGCTCTCCAAGATCCTTGATGTCAAACACTGATTTCAGGAATGCTTTAGTGGCCTGAATCCCTTCCTTGTCGCTTCCTGTGATGATAATATCATCTACATATATCAGGATAACCACAATGCCTTGTGGACCAGTCAATGTGAAGAGAGTATGATCAGCTTCTGACTTCCTAAATCCTCTTCCATTCAGTGTGGTGCTTAGCTTGTAATACCAGGCCCTTGGTGATTGCTTCAAGCCATAAATTGCTTTCTTCAGCCTCAACACATTCCCTGGTTTGACCAAGTGCTCTAGACCTGGAGGAGGATGCATGTAGACCTCATCTTCTAATTCTCCTTGCAGAAAGGCATTCTTCACATCCATTTGCCACAAATCCCATTCCAAGTTAGTAGCAATTGAGAAAATGATCCTAATGGTGTGAAGTTTTGCTACTGGTGCAAATGTATCAATGTAATCCTCTCCATATGTCTGAGTAAATCCTCTTGCAACCAGCCTTGTCTTGCGCCTCTCCACCTTTCCATTTGCCAAGTACTTAATGGTGAAAACCCACTTGCTTGTCACTGCCTTCTTGCCTTTTGGGAGTTCAGCCTCATACCAAGTGTCATTGACTATCATAGCATTGGTTTCATTCCCAACAGAGTCTCTCCACTCTTCAAGCTCCATTGCCTCTTCATATGACCTTGGGATGTACTCTTGATCCAGTTGACCAATAAAGACTTGGTGTTCTTGTGGATACTGAGCCAATGAGCATACTGCCTGTATAGGATGAGCCACTGCCTGTGAGTTGAAGTAGACCCTCGTGTTGATCCAGTTTGAAGGATCCTTTCTCAGCCTTGTTACTTCTCCTAAGAGGCTGAACTGCGTCAGGCTCTCCTTCCTCCTCAGATTCTGCTTCATCATTTACTATTTCTGATTGTCCTTGTTGCCTTTCATCCTGATCATGAGTTTCTTGTTGATTCCCCCCTTCAGGATCAGGATGAGTGGCTTCTACAGTTTCATTAGACCCATCTTCCTCAACCACAGTGTCTTGACCAGATGTAGCTTCAGGTGCACACGACCTTGTCTCCTGATTTGCCTGAGTCATGCTGATGCCAAGATTCTCCAAAATCACTCTGAGATTGGCTGCTTTGTCTGATGCTTGAGAGAGGTCTTTCAAGTCATCCCAACTCTTTTCCTCATAGTATCCCTTAGTCTCCACAAACTTCACATCTCTTGATATGGAAACCTTTCTTGTCACTGGATCATAACATTTATAACCCTTTTGTGTTGGAGAGTAGCCAATGAACATTGCCTTGGAACTTCTTGCATCTAACTTGCTCTTCAGTTCCCCTGGTATCAACACAAAGCAGAGGCAGCCAAATACTCGCAAATGATCCAAAGATGGCTTGTTGCAGTTTAGTACTTCAAATGGAGACATGTCATTGAGTATCTTAGTTGGAATCCTGTTGATAAGATAACAGGCAGTCATGACAGCATCACTCCAAAATCTCTTTGGCACATTAGTGTGGAACATCATTGACCTTGCTACTTCCATCAGGTGCCTATTCTTCCTCTCAGCTACTCCATTTTGTTGAGGAGTATAAGGACAGCTTGTCTGATGTATGATCCCATGTTGAGCTAGATACTGCTTGAATGCTTGACTTGTGTATTCTCCACCATTATCTGACCTAAGAATCTTGAGTTTGGCATTGAAATGGTTGGAGACATGGGTCTGAAAATTTTTGAAAGCTTCAAGCACTCTGTCCTTAGACTGAATCAGTGTCACCCAAGTATACTTAGACTTCTCATCAATGAATGTGACAAAGTATTTGTGATTTTCTCTGGAAAGACAAGGAGCAGTCCACACATCAGAGTGAACAAGGTCAAAGCATTTCTCATAGATGGTGCTAGACCTTGGAAAGACTGTCCTACAATGCTTCCCCAAGATACATGCTTCACACACATCATTCTCAAACACCACACCAGGAAGCATCAGATTTAAAGCTCTAGCATGGGGATGTCCCAATCTAGCATGCCATGTGTTGTTATCAACTCCGGTAGCTGTACTGATCAAACTCCCTGGTGCGGCCTTGGATAGGAAGACCTCGTCCCAGTCACACTTGAGGGATGATGGGCGGATCCTTGAGCCTGAGAAGCTCCAGGACGTTGGATGATCTTCACCATAGAGCTATGGACTGCTCTAGAGTTGTTTAGCAACTCCTGAGACACAGGATAACCCTGCTTCATGTCTAGGATGAATCACAGAAGCTCACGCAACCTTGTGTGACAAAGAAACTTGTTCACCACGTGAACAATGAAGGGAGGTCCCCAAAGGGACGAGTTTGAAAGCCAAAAGCTCTGATTTTTATTAAAAGAATGTGTAAGTTACAATATCTGCTGCTTTTGGCTTTATAAAGACAAAACAGAAAACCCTAACTAGAAAACCCTACCTAATTCGAAAATAGAAAACCAAAACCTATTTCTAGTTGGTTTATAAAACCCTAACCCTAATCCTATTTCTAATGGGTTTATTAAAACGAAAACCTAATCCTACTTGGTTTAGAATTACAAGAAATCAGAAATACACTTGAGATAAAGAAATCGGCCAGCCTAAACCAAGCTGGTTTATCTTTCCACTTCTTGGGCTTGAAAGGCCTATTTTCAGCAAACATCTTCTTGGGCTTGTCCATGAACAAGTCCACCACGTCCTTGCTCTCTTTCTGATCCATGTAGAACGTGAGAAGATTATCCTTAGTCCATGTAATGCTCTGCTCCATCGATCTTCTATTATCATGCTGCTTCAATTGGTGCAAGCCATTAATCTCCTTCTTTGGCTCATTGAAACAAACCATAAGCAGAGAATTTGCTAGTGAACACACGAGCTTCAAATCCATGAAGTTGAGGCTGATCCAGATCGCACCATCCCCTCCTCCTTTAAAAGGATTTGTCCTCAAATCCAGTCCTTCTAATAAGGTAGAACTGTTCCTACGCTGCTCCAACTGTAATGTGCTTTCAAATAGTGTGTTACTACTGCTCAAGTGCTCCTTTTTGTTGTTCAGGACGTCCAAGAATCTCTCTAGATGTTCTGGTGGTCGAACTAACCCCACATGACCGAGAATGAGAATGTCTCGATCATCTCTCAGCACAATTTGATCCAGAATCAAAGTGAATAAACTAGCATGTTTCTCTTGATCAGGAGGTCGTGTACAATGATCCCCATACTCACTCTTGAGTCTAGGACCGTGCTTTGCCTCTCTTGGGTCATCCTTTGTCTTTCCACACTTTGCTTGTACAATTGATGGCGTGTGATACAAGCTCTCCCTAGACCTCATATAAGCATGAATCACGTGTTTTCTTGGTCTAGGATGATGAGGCCAAAGCTGCAAGTCTTTAAGTAGTTGATGCAGTTCGGACTTTCTCTCTTTCAACTTGTCGTTGCTGCTGATTTGAGCTACAATACCCCCTCCTCCTTTAAAAGAATTTGACCTCAAATACTGCTCTTTGAGGATGAGTGTTTCGTGCATACTCAGCTCTGTTGTTTCTCTTTGCACCAGAATGTTTTTATTGCTCTTAAAACTCACATAGCTTTCCTCCTGGTTCAAAGATAAAGTTGTGCAGCTTCTTGACAAGCTTTAAGTGATCCATGAGACTGAATCTAACACAAACAAGAGGCTTGATCAGTGAATAATAAGAAGAAAATCTAATGAATCCACCTTGTTCAATCAAAGTCTCAGATGACTCCTTATGAACTACAAGCGCCGCATCAAGTTTTCCTTCTTCTTTAGCCTCTGTTAGGTCAAGAATATGACCACATAAAGCTACTGGTACGTGCTCCTCTTGCTTCAGTTGATTGGCTGCAAGTTCTCCTTGACAAGGAGTAGCCAATGCTGGTTCAATCTCTGGTATCTTCTCAGGTTTCTTCTCAGCTATTTGTGAGCATGGCTTAGAAGTTTGTTTTCCTGTTTTCCAGACTTTGTTTGTTGATAGCTCAGGAACTAGCTGGATGTTTTCTTTTGCTCCTGGTGAAGCCCTAGACCAGCGCCCAAACTGATCCAAAGCAAGTAGTTTTGTCTCCTTGGACGTTTTTAGGTCAGATCTGTTCCACCTTTGCTTGCTGCCACGTTCTCTCATGATTTGGTTGAAGATCTCGGCTGCTAGGTCATCCAGTTGCTGTTCACTAAAGATCAAGGTCTGACTTGCTGCAACTCTCTTCCTTGTTGCTTGTTGTTTAGCCTTATCTTCCTGCTTCCATAAGAAACCATTGAAGATTGCTGGATAGATGATGGAATTCGTGATCCTAGTTGAGGATCATCAAACCCTAAACCCCCAAGTGGCTCTGATACCACATGGTGCGGCCTTGGATAGGAAGACCTCGTCCCAGTCACACTTGAGGGATGATGGGCGGATCCTTGAGCCTGAGAAGCTCCAGGACGTTGGATGATCTTCACCATAGAGCTATGGACTGCTCTAGAGTTGTTTAGCGACTCCTGAGACACAGGATAACCCTGCTTCATGTCTAGGATGAATCACAGAAGCTCACGCAACCTTGTGTGACAAAGAAACTTGTTCACCACGTGAACAATGAAGGGAGGTCCCCAAAGGGACGAGTTTGAAAGCCAAAAGCTCTGATTTTTATTAAAAGAATGTGTAAGTTACAATATCTGCTGCTTTTGGCTTTATAAAGACAAAACAGAAAACCCTAACTAGAAAACCCTACCCTAATTCGAAAATAGAAAACCAAAACCTATTTCTAGTTGGTTTATAAAACCCTAACCCTAATCCTATTTCTAATGGGTTTATTAAAACGAAAACCTAATCCTACTTGGTTTAGAATTACAAGAAATCAGAAATACACTTGAGATAAAGAAATCGGCCAGCCTAAACCAAGCTGGTTTATCTTTCCACTTCTTGGGCTTGAAAGGCCTATTTTCAGCAAACATCTTCTTGGGCTTGTCCATGAACAAGTCCACCACGTCCTTGCTCTCTTTCTGATCCATGTTAGAACGTGAGAAGATTATCCTTAGTCCATGTAATGCTCTGCTCCATCGATCTTCTATTATCATGCTGCTTCAATTGGTGCAAGCCATTAATCTCCTTCCTTTGGCTCATTGAAACAAACCATAAGCAGAGAATTTGCTAGTGAACACACGAGCTTCAAATCCATGAAGTTGAGGCTGATCCAGATCGCACCAACTCCTATCACTAATCATGTGATGGCTAGCTCCTGAATCTATAATGATGGGTTTAGAGTCAGGAGAATATTTACCAACCTCCTTGGGTGAGATAAGGGCCCTTGGCAGCTTTTTATAAAGGAATCAAAGTCTCTTCTGGTAACTGGACTATCAGAATTGGTCGCCCCCTGCCATACTCCTCCATGTTCCTCTTCATTAGAATCACCACAGAGTGCTGATAACATGGTTGTTCCTGTAATTACTTGATGCTCAAACTCCTTGAGCTGAAATGTACTTGGCTGGCTTCCTAGGGAACTTGGAAGCTTCCTTTCTTGAATGATATAACTTATCAGACTATTGCAGGGTGAATCCAGGTTTAGGAGAAGACTGAAAACTTTGTCTTGCTCATAGACAGCTTGAAGACTCTCCTATAGATTCCCATAAACATTTTGAAGCTTCTCCCATAGACTCTTGGCGGTTCTGAGGTGATAATGATCCTCCAAGATCTGTTCAGACAGAGAGCTGTGTATAATTCCAAGTGTTTGCTGTTCCTCTTGAACCCACTTGTCTTCATGCTTTAGGCAAGTAGCCTGACTATCCTCTTGAGCCATCTTCTTTGAAGTTTCAGCCTCCATGATATGGTTGTCCCAAAGTCCATGACTTCCCAAGGTAACTCTGGCCACTCTTGACCATAAAAGATAGTTAGGACCCTCTAGGGTCACTGGAATGAGATTCTCCTTCTTCATTTTCTTGGTCGACATCATCTTTTCCATTTTTTGGCAATTTCTGGAGCTGGAAATGATGAACAGCTGAAGAACAGGATGAACTTTGCCAAAAATAGAAATGAAACTCAAAGAATTGCGGAAATAAGTGAGAATAGTAGAGAGATTTGGGTCTCAAGAGCATATGGCTCTGATACCATGTGAAAATAGAGAGATTTAGTGTCTAGTTTGTGTAGAGAAAATGAAGAACAGCAAGAACATGAGAGAGAGAGATGGAATTCGCCCAGAATAAAAGAGAGAGAGAGAGGAAATCTATTTCCTTGCTTAATGTGGTTTCTGAGTACAAGTCTATTAATAGACAAACAAAACAAAAGAACTAATAAACAATTCAGACAAGTTGAGCAGAGAAAAGATTAAACAAATGGGTCTGAGCAGTCTGAAGAATAGCAGGGGCTCGTCCAGCCTTGTTGGAAAGTGACAGGTGACTGATGGTCCCCCCTCTCTCCATTTGAATTCTTCAGCATGTGACTTATCCCCCAACGTCTCTTTGCTTCTTGTCAACATCCTCCTTTGGTTCTGAACAGATTAAGCTTCCTTTCTTCTCAAGTTAAACCTTCCCTTGTCTTGCAAGCCACGTTAGGTCACTCCTTGACCTAACTGTACGGACAAGTGATTAGTTTATACTTGATCATTCTGGATGATCCTCTTGACTTGATCTCTTCTACTCTGCTATTCATGTCTTCTTGTCAACAACTTCTCCTTGTCATTTATTTCTTCATGTCACAGTAAACACTTCTCTTCTCTCTCTCTCTTCTCTCTAGTTCTCGAATCAAACTCAGTTTTTCTCTTTTGTTCTTCATTCTGTTCTTAACAAAACTTACATGGTATCAGAGCCATTTGGCTCCTAAACCTATTTTTTCTTCTGCAAAACTACTCTATTCTCTTCACTCTTTCTTTTCAACCGATCAGTTCTTGAGTTTCTTGAAGAACATTCTTTTATCCAGTGGATAATAGCTCTGTCTTGCGAGTTCTTAAACTGTTCTTCCTCCTTTTTTCCTCGTTTTCTTGAGATATAGAGAGATAGCTTGTTACTACTTGTTTTCTGTCTAAACTCTTATCCAGAAACCAAATATTTTCCAGATTTCTTTCAAAACCCTCAAGAACACCCTTTTACCCACTGGATAATAGCAACTCGAAATGGAGCAAAACAAGGCAGTGGTGATTCCAGTCACTCTTAAAGGAGTGAACTACCTTCTATGATCAAGATTGATCAAGAATGCCCTTGGTGGAACAGGTTAAGATCTTTTAGGATCTTAGAAGAATAAGTAACAAGAACGAGACTAGAAAGAAGATTTTGATGAACAAAAGACTCGGTTTAGACTAAGAACTAAGAAGATTAATGAAGACTATGAAGAACATTGTGAGACTCGAAAGTTTAGAGAGAACTGTATGCTTTATTCATAGAGAGAGTTTCAGAATATATAGAGAGGGTTTACAAGGGTTTCGTAAAGCAAGAGAGAAAAAGCATGTGGACAGGAGAAGAGGTGCGCCTAATGGTTCAACGAGTGGCTCTGGTGGCTAGATGCCAATGGCATCTTGACTAGATGCTTCTCACTTTACAGCTTGCACCGGCTGGAAGCTTGACCAAGCCTTATCTTCAAACGGTAACCTTGGCGCCTAAAGCTTTAAGGTTTACCCGACCCAAACCCTTTCTTTCACTCCAAGTTAACCACTCGATCTCCTCATGGTAAGTTCTCCTCTTTTTACCTTTTTACCTTTTTCACCTCAGTAACTTTTTCTTGTACGGACAACCCCATTTTTGCACATTGGCCAAAACATGGTTTAAAGCTCTTTGGGTGCGACCTTGTACGGCCTGTAACGGCCTTGTACGGCCTTGTACGGCCTTGTACGGCCTGTACGGCTTGTACGGACAAGGTCGACCCAAACCCCTCTCTTTTCCTCCTTCTCTCTCTATTACCATACTGATATGGGCACGGGAAGC
>CAJHQP010002314.1:0-88991 GCA_905132765.1 Moricandia arvensis | reverse complement strand
CAAATAAGCCCTTATTAAAAACTATATGTAGTGCATTGCTTATTACTACTCCTTTTTCAATACTACCTACATGCATATGTTGAACAAAAAAACAAACAAATAAACAAAATACATGCACGTATTCCCTAATTACCTATTAACCAAAACTGACTAGTATTTTTACAAACTAAAGCACAATCCAGTTTATACAAACTATCCATAAAAATGTAAATTATCATTACAATTTCATTATTAATATAGCTCGAAATACAATAGAAACTGTATAAATTAATATTCTATAATTTAATAAACATTACAAATTAATATTTTTTCCAGTTTCAAATCAGGTTTCAATAAAATATTTTTTTGAAATTTTTTATGTAAATATATGATCCCAATATAAACATAAATTAATAATTAATATTTTATAAAGTGTTTATAAATATAATCAATATATTGTATAGTTTATTATTTTATTTATACTGAAGTTTAAATTTATATTTTTAATATTTAGAATAGCTATAAATTCATTGATGCTATTTTTTATTTGACACTTAAAATACATTTACATTTACGGTATTCACCAAATAATCGAAAAAGAATAATATATATTTGGTATCAATAAATTTCATCAATACATATATTGTAAAGTCAAATATTCATCATATTTATACATAAAATCATACTTTAAAATAAAGAAATCTAAAAAAAATTCTGTAAATTAATAACTTTATAAATTAATAAAATATCAAATCTCAAAATTATTAATTTTTAGAGTTTTTACTTACAAATTTCTTTTATGGCAATTAGACCTAGGCATAAAATATACAATTTGAAATATGAAACAAATCCAAACCAAAAAATCTAATCCAAATCCGATTTGAAATGTAAAATATACCGAATGGATTTTGTAGGGTATTACAAAACATATCTGAAATTGAAGTTATTAATTGAATCCGAAGGGGTAACCCGAACCCCCTTCCCCCCAAAAAATATCCAAAGAAACTCATCTAAAAGTACAAACTAATATACAATATAAATATTTGAAACATAAATATGTATTTTAGATATCCAATTTCATATTTATTTTAATATGATATCTAAAAATAAGTATTTAAAATTTAAATAAATACTTTGATATCCAATTCTACACAAATAAGTATATCTTTATGTTTTGTTTTTAGTTTTACGTTTTACTTTCGGTATATCCAAACCGATTCGATATAATCTAAATGATAAATGATTATTTATTAGGTTTTAGAATATGATACAAATTTGAACTGAGACTTACGTTATATCCGAACTTGATCCGTATTACTAGAATAGGACTTGTGGTATAATACAAATTAGAATCGAAATCTGAACATGTCCATTACGAACCTCAACGCCGAAGGTCGAAGCCTAATGGCAATGAATGTTGGTAAAGGGATTTATGTTTTAACATAAAGTCTTGAACAGTACTGTTGCAACGTGTTTATGTATAGGCCGCACGTATAGGCCCATTTAAGTACGGATAAACCTAAGGGGGTGTTATTGATTTAGTGAATTCAACATAATTTAAAGTACTTGTAATTAAGAGTATTTTTATGGATTTCATTGGATTCTCTACAAGATAAGAAGGATTTTAATGGAATGGTTTGAAATACTTTTTGATTCTTGCGATGGATATTTAATAGAGTTCACATGAATTCCAAATCAATTGAGAAAATAAAAAAAAATAGAAAAATTATTATTAGATTATTTTTGAAAATAAATAAAATGAAGTAGTTGCATCTTTCCATATTTCTTCAGGCATTGTTTCTATCCACATATTAGCACTTTCTCTTTCTTGATCTTGAATTTCAAAAGTTTCTTCAACATTTTCAGAATCATCTCTTGCATTGTTGCCTTCCATATTTTCTGCATTGGTAGTTTCAGTGGGAACTTCAATAGGAAATTCATCTGATTGACAATGCTTACGAAGAAAATTAAGTAAACCTGCATAAGCCAATACCAATTCTGCTTGTGTCTTAAAAGAAAACGGAGGAGCAGATTTGAATATTAGAAATCGTGATTTAAATATTCCAAATATTTTCTAAATCACATTTCTTAAGGAGGCATGACGATGATTGAACAACTCATGTGGAGTTTCTGGATCACAACCTTGGCCAGTAAACTCTTGAAGATGATACTTAGTACCTCGAAAAGGAGCAAAAAATCTGCGTCTATTAGCAAATCCACAATCTGCTAAATAAAATTTTTCTAAAATAAAATTAAAATATAACTATTAGTTCAGTATTTAGTAAATAAAAATATTAGCTTATTATTTACCATATGAAAAATTACCATGTGGAACTTCAAATTTATTGGTTCTCTTTGTTAAAGCATCATATAATATTGTTGAATCATGAGTTGAGCCCTCCTATCAACTGAGAACGTATATGAATTCCATATCAAAATTGCAAACAACCAACACATTTGCGATATTACTCCTTTTCGATTGCGATAGCTAGGAGCATCACACTTAGGTACTATAGCAGGTATATGTGTACCATCAATTGTTCCTAAACAATCCTAAAATAAATATGATATATTAGTTTTCTCGAATAATATAAAAAGAATAAAATAAATTAAATTAAAAACGGACATACTTTAAAATAAGGATAACAACTTGTACTCTCTCTAATTTTCGTAGGTATTGTGAGTTGGGGTTTTGCCATCAAACTCAGAGCAATTGTATTTATTGCTTTTAATACTTTGTGAAAACTCTTGCTTGTTGCAAATTTTGACCTTTTAAAAGTATCTTTAGTGTGACAATACCTCGAATTTTGGCTGACAGTGACTAGAAAAGTGGCAACAATTTCTTCTACACAAATGAATATTGTATCTCTCAGATGTGTTTTTTTTGTAAGATCACATAGCTTGAGAAACACATCTGGATACATACGATATAACTGTCGAAATTGTTGAGGATCCTCTTGCAACACCTTGTGTATATAGTCATATCCAATTCTAGTGATGGGTCATCGAATTGGATATTCGATATAGCTTTTAAATTTGAAATATCGATGTGCAATCAATATTTGTGCCAATCCAATTAGTTTCACTAATAAATGCAATACTTTTGTGTCTAAATCTTCGTCTTCTGTTTGTTCTCTTATAATTTCATTCTCCTCATCTTCATCCGTTAACCTTATCCAAGAAAAAAAAGATGAACAGATTACAATATATATGGAGAAATGTCATTATCTTAGCCATGAATATAAAACTAATTAATTATGGTATGTAAACAACACATCACTAATTACTATATGAAAAAACGCATCACTAAGCTAAGTCCATGGTTTCCTTTTGTTTTTGAAAGACTCCCATACGTTCTTCAATAGACATGTTGATGAACACATCTTTCATCCCCGTCTTGTGAAGTTCATTTAATGTATTATACTGAACATCTTCCTCCAATCCAGAAATTTCTTTGATTGCTTGCCATATATTATTCTTTTTTTCTCCACTTTTCTCAAGTTGGCTTCTCTTTGTTGTCTTTCTTCTCTTTGTTGAATCAAACTAACAACCTGATTGCTTATCTCAATCATTTCATTAAAAGACTTTTCCATATGCCTACCATCCATGTTTGAGTTACTAGTCTCTCCACCTTAGACACCTTTAGCTTTCTTTTTAAGAGGTAGCTTTCCTGATGAGCCTTTGTGCTTCATGGCAAAGTTGAATCCCAAAACCCTGATGCTTGAGACCCTTCATTCCCTGTATATCAAAAAGAACTAGGATCTAGTTCAAACGGCTCACTACTTTTAGCTCCAAAAGTTTGTGCATCAGTATCTTCACCTAAACCAATAGCATTTTTTCAGGTAGCTAATCCTTGGTCAAATATTAGTTGTAAGTCTTCATAATCTTCAAAGGTTTCATCTCACATATTTTTCTTGCTTGGATGGACTTATTATATATATATATATATATATATATATATATATATTAGTTTAAAAACTATTATAGTAAAAATATTTTAAGCTTAGAAAAATAAAGTTACCTTTTCGTAATCATCGCACACTTGATTAGGAGCTGTAAACTTTTTAGATGTGGGATCCCATCCAAATCCATAACTGAATCGGGTAAGCTCTTGCATGCTATTATAGAGCCTTTTAAACTCTTAATTCTATTTAAATAGTGCTTATAAGTTTTTTCGCAACCAAGTGTAGCATTCAAAATAGGTAGAGTCTTTTTTCTACAATGATTTTGCTCATGCTTCCATTTTTATCGTTCCACCCTTGTTTAATACCATCTACGAGAAGCCGAATCAACATGGTCGTTTCTCAAACATTCCAAACTTCATATGCTCCTTTCGCCTTTTCTTGTTGTGAATCTTTCGTTAAGTTTCTATTCAAATAATATTATATTATATTTCTAGTATATGAATATTCAATATATATTATATTATAAATATTTGTAGAACTGCTATTATATTATATAATTAAATTTTCACATATTATTAACGTAGAAAACTATTTGAGTTACAACCAAAAATTAAAGAAATTCTCCAAAGATGTGTCAATACTATTTGAGTTGGATCAATAGCTTTGTTTTTTCATATGCTTAATCTAAGCTCATATGTATAATATACCAAGGACGTGTGTCTAAACAGTTACACATTAATATTTACAAATAAAGAACTCTAGATAATTTATGAAACGAAACAAACATAGAAAGGAAAAACAGATTTATGAAGTTTCAAAAACAAATACAATAACTTACATGTTATCCATAAAGGCGATTGTACGTAACATCAAGATACCTGCAAAAATAAACGCAAGTCATAAACGAAAGTCAATATCAAAGATATAAAATAAAATAAAAAGCATAACTCCAGATATGTTTTCTTATGGGTTTGCTTAGAAGAATCATAGCCTTGATTAGAAGATAGTGACTATATATGTTGGAAAAAAACTTACTTTAGTTTGCAGAGAGAATTTTTTTATGAGTTGCATTATGGTTTGTGTGTGTTTAAGCATGTTTGTAGACAATTTATATAAAGAAACTTGTTGAATATCTCCTAAATAAAAAATGGCCATTTTCTAATATAGCCTCATAGATATTCAGAGAATCTAGATAAAAAGAGTTTGTTTAGTCACTAACTCACCCTAATATATGGAAAAGATCTTTGAAAGGAACATAGATTTGGTTTCTATCGTTTAAAATCTCAACAACCTGATTTTCCTTACCAAGATTTTGTTGCTTGATCCCAACAACCTCCGATCCTTGATTTTTCTCAATCTGTATCCAAATAAACAAAACAAGATGTTCATGCAGTCTTTATTTTATGTGCTAAGAGAATGGGTTCACATCATGAAAGAGCTGAAAAATTAATAACCAAAAAGCTTGAAGAGCATAAACGTTTTAAACGCATTACAACTTCATAAAGGGTAGTGCTCTTTCTCCTCTTCCTTCACGCCACAAACATAACTTCATAAACATTTTAAAAGCATTACAGCTTTATAAAGGGTAATAATCTTTCTCCTTCTCCTTCACGCCACAAATATGTTTTAAATGTACAAGTCATAAACTTTTGTACTATACATGCATACTCTCTTTCTCCTCTTCCTTCACGCCACAAACACAACTTCACATAATCCTCATCCTCTTCTTCCTAGGCTTGTTGTGATTTTCACTGTGTTTCTGGATTGAATATCACGTAACCTATTGTTTTCCAGGTGGGCTGGAGTTAGTGAGGCAAGAGATGAATTCAACACGGAGTTACAACGGTAGTTACGTGAGATGGATTCAAAGTACTTGAGGTTCCAGCGAAATGCTTGTAAGACTACAACACGGAAGCTAACAGTGGAGGAGAACAGAAGCAGCGACTGGTTAAGGATTAGACGAAACTTTTGGTGTCTTCAACATGGGCGGAGATGTCGGAGGCGAAGCGAAGCGAAGCAATTATAGTGGTGATAAAAGAAAGAGGAGAAATGAAAAAGCAATTATGTTGTGTCGAAAACCAAATAAAAAAAGTTAAGATTTGTTTTCTCTTGTTTTTATTAAAAAGTACATTAAAATCTATTGCAACTACTTTCTAATGAAAATCTATGGAATATTGAATAACAAGTGAAATTATCTTTTTTCAAATTTTATTTGAAAAATCCCTAATCTAATAACACTGGATTTTAATTCACTTTGTTCAAATCCACAATTGAATAACACTGGATCTCATGTTAAATTTGAATTACATCAAATTCCATTAAATTACCAAATTGAATAACACCCACTAAGTGGACCTGGAGTTGAACTCACAAAAACAAAGTTGAGGGGTGAAAAAGTAAATTTCATATAGGTTGGGTTTCATATGCTATAAATATCGTATTTAGTCGAATAGAGAAAAGGTTCGGAGATTTGAAGGAAAGCTTCAAAGCCGCTTCTTCTTCCTCGCTCTGTGCCCTCTCTCTCTCTCTGTAAATCGCTTAACCAATCCTTCTCCCACTGTTTTATCATTCAACGTAAGTTTTTTGTTTATTTATTTATATTAAAGGTTCTCTCTTTCCAATGACCTAACCTATCTTTGTATCAACGAGATTGATGGAAACCAACCTTGTTTTTTGGATTGACAGATGGGTCTAACGGAAGAAGAGATCAGAAAACTGTACAGAATCCAGAAGACGTTGATGCAGATGCTCAAGGACCGTGGCTACTTCATCGCTGATTCTGAAATCACCATGACCTTATCACAGTTTGTTAGGAAGTATGGTGACAACATGAAAAGGGAGGATCTTGTTACTCTCAAGGCTAAGAGGAATGATAGCAGTGATCAGGTATGGCTTCTCTTAATGTGCATTGATTATTATCTCAAAGTTTTGCCACTTGCATTAAATAACTGCTAAAAAAAAAGTGTGCAAGATTGTTTTCACGTGTTTGGTTTCTTTGTCTTAGTCTATGATTCCATGCTTATCATGTTGTTGTAGCTGTATATATTCTTCCCTGATGAGGTGAAAGTTGGAATTAAGACAATGAAAGTGTACACAAACCGGATGAAGTCTGAGAATGTTTACAGTGCTATCTTGGTGGTGCAACAGAACTTGACTCCTTTTGCTCGTAATTGCATTAGTCAGATCTCTTCTAAATTTCATTTAGAAGTCTTCCAGGTACTAATAAACACTCTTCTTGATGTTGGTGTATCAAACATCACATTCTTTAAACATGTTGTTGTTGGTGTGTGTGTGTGCAGGAGGCGGAAATGCTAGTGAACATTAAAGAACATGTTCTTGTTCCGGAGCACCAAGTTCTCACCACTGAAGAGAAGAAAACATTACTGGACAGATACACTGTCAAGGAGACACAGGTTAGTTGTTCTTGTCTATGTATATGATCAGGGTTCTTGGTGATGTACTTTTGGTTCTCTGTGATTGAAGTTTTGAAACTTGTGGGTGTGTAGCTTCCGAGGATCCAAGTGACTGATCCAATCGCAAGATACTTTGGGCTAAAACGTGGCCAAGTTGTGAAGATCATACGTCCGAGTGAAACCGCTGGTCGTTACGTTACCTATCGTTATGTTGTATAACCACAAAGCTTTTGTGGAACGCTCCATAAGAATTTTTTTCTTTTTTTAAACATAAGAGAATTGCTTTTGTAACAAACTGTTGACAGCATTCTTTGTTAGATGTAAGAATTGAAAACCTTGCGAGTATCTGGTAGTATCTATCTTGGAACTAATATAATGGTGATGTTCAACATTTGTAGGATTCAGACTGTTCTTCTGGTTCACCACTGAAACAAGTTAAGAAGATAACCAACTTAAGTCAAATCAAGTGTTGATTTGGTTCATACTAATCGTTTATGTTTATGGAAGTGGCGAAATACAAATTGAAAGGAACAATTCTTCTACTAATGTAGAAAATAAATTTAGAGAATATGATGACATAACTTCAAAAAAATAAATACGCTTGTTTTATGAGACAGGGAGCTACAGATTTATATATAGCTTTGACTCCTTGTAACTAAACTCTACTCGACTCACCAAGCTCTCCATTATTGCCGGTTTAGAGCATAACTCACGCAACACTTCTCAGTAAGATCTGTTAGGATCCTTTAATCCAAACCCACCAAAGCTGCTCCTTCCACTTGACTGTGAGGAACGGTCTGAACCAAAACCTGAAGAACGGTTTGAGCTTCCTGAACCAAAGCCCCCGTAACTGGAAGAACGGTCTGAACCGCCAGAATAACGGTTCCCTGATCCTCCTGCACGATCACCACCATATCTACTACCACCACCTCCTCCATAACCATCTGAACGACCACCGTAGCTTGAACGTTCCCTCATTCCTCCTCCATATGATCCACCTGATCGACCACCTATTCCTTCAAACATGTTTCCACTTCCACGTTCCACAGGAATGCTAGGAAGCTGCATTAACCCCAATACCAAAGTTTAGTCCAAAGCATTGTAAGCACAAGCAACAAAAGAAGGTAAGTCATAGTCTCATAGGTTTATACCTCAGTGAATTTACTTCCCACTTCTCTCTCAATCATTTTAACAGCCCTTGATTGTTCCGGACCGTGGATGAGAATCGCATTTCCTTTCTTTCCAGCACGCCCTGTTCTCCCCGTTCGGTGAACAAACGTCTCAGTGTTATTAGGAAGCTCATAATGAATCACCTATTCACACAATCAAAAGACGAGTTAATAAGATGAGAAACAGAACTCGTTATGAACACAAGAAGAGTGTAGTTTTGACTCACCAAATCGACATTAGGTACATCAAGTCCACGAGCAGCAACATCAGTTGCAACAAGGATATTGAAGTTCCCATCTCTGAAACCAGCAAGTGTTCTTTCTCTCTGGCTCTGGGATATGTCACCGTGTAAAGCTTCGCATTTGAAAGTTTTAGCCAATCCATATGAAAGGCGATCAGCATCACGTTTCGTTTGCGTAAAAACAATGCATTTTCCTCCTTTACCATGCGCCTGCAAAGGAAAAAAGATACTATAAAACCTTGCCAGTACATGATAAACAACAAGATACATATAATGGAGTTTTAAAACAAAGCATATACCTCTACAAGAGGTCCAATAATAGATGCTTTTCCATAAGAATCTGCTGAGATAGAGTACATGGTAATCCCATCTGCAAGTTTCTGATCAGAATCTCCAACCTAAAACACACCATCATCACCTCATTAACTAACAACTCTCCGAGCCCTCAAGATCAATATTTTCATAAGCAGGTATGAGAGTACTCACAAGATCAATCGTCAAAGGATTATTCAAATACTTTTTGGTGAGAGATCTGATCCAACTCGGCATTGTAGCAGAAAACATCATGCTCTGACGCTTCTCAGGCAACTTTTGCAATATGACTTCAACATCCTCAGCAAATCCAACCTGAAGCATCTGATCAGCTTCATCAAGAACGATAAACTGAACCTCCGATAGATTCAAAGCTCCCCTTTTCATCAGATCAATGATACGACCTGGAGTCCCAACCGCTACATCAACACCATAGTTAAGCTCCCTCATTTGCTGTCCGATCGGTGTACCTCCATAGAGGCAGATAGTATCCAAACTTGGAGCAGATTCTCTGAACTCCTTCTCAACCTGACGAGCAAGCTCTCTTGTCGGAGCCAAAACCAAACAAAGAGGGTTCTTCCCACGCCTGTCACACACACATCAAAGGCTAGATAAGAGACATAAACAAAGAGACTGTAAACACAAAGTACAATCGAGGGGAATAAACAAACCCGTGTTTAGCGTTGAACTTGATGATTTTGTCAATGACGGGAATCCCAAAAGCAAGAGTCTTTCCTGTTCCTGTCCTAGCACGACCGATCATGTCCCGTCCTTGCATCGCTGGCTCAAGCACAGCTTTCTACTCAACCAACAAACATCAAAACTCAGTTGAAAAAAGCAGAGAACTTTCAATTGATAAGATTGCAGAAAGACGAGCAAGCATACCTGAATAGGAAAGAGTTTATCGATTCCTCTACCACTCAAAGCTTTAACGATCTCCGGAGATATCCCAAGATCAGATATCGCTAACCCATCACCGCCGTTAGGGCTGCTACCAACACTTTCTGAATCTGCTCCGTCGCTACTCTCATACGAAGGTGCGAAACTTTGAGCAGCGAATCCCGCGGGAGAGAACATCGACGCTCGGAACTGGGAGGGACCGGATTGGAAATGAAAGTCTCTGGCTTTAACACCAAACGGGTTCGTAGTCTGAGGGATAGCGACATTTGGGGTTAGATCGGAGACTGTGTTGGCGGTGGCGGTGGCGGCGGCGGATGGAGTGAGGTGGTGAAATAGAGCGGCGTTAAGGGAGGTGAGAGTCTGAGTACGCCTTGACGCAGAGAGGACAGATCGGCGGAGCACTGTGCTCATCATTTTCAGATCCGGAGGGGCTTAGATGAGAAGGAAAAAGTTTGAGAAAAGAAAAAACCCAAAAAAAAGAGGATTAGGGTTTTAGAGAAGACGGCAAGGGTTTAGAGAGAGCTTTAAAGAGAACAACTTGAAAGTATCTTGGCCTAAAGGTATAAAAGATATTTTTGCTATAATCACCTGCGGTTTAGTGTATGATATACTCATGTACCTTTATTTTTGCCTTGAGCCCAAAGGTGTACTTGATTCTTTGTTTAATGAATGGCCGAGTTATTTGTTAGAGAACTTTTAATTCCTGGTTTTTTGAGATTGTTGACTCTTCCTCATAATTTGAATTGGTTATTTTCACTTTTAACTAAAACGTTAATTTTTAAAATATTCGTTTAATGTGCATATCTGCGTGTCAAACCTACTTCTCGGCTGTCAAATGAAAATCATCTTACTGAGAACCAAAGACTCTCATAGATCACTCTTTTTCAGTTGAGAACCAAAGACTCTCATAGACTTCTCCTCTCCCAACCAAAGCAAACCAAATTTTCAAAGCTGTACTGTACACTACTCATGAAAGCTTATGAAGATCTTTCATGGTGGCTTCAACCATGCAGTGGACTCTCACTGAGATCTTACTTGCTCTGAGTAAGCGTCCATTATAGCTAGGATCAAGGTAATAGTGTCCCAAGGCCATTGCTCAACTTATTGGATAAGCGTTTTTCCAATTCTTTGTACTCTATAATCATATGGAAGGATGATATAGTACTTAGTTAAAACATTCAAGACTAACTATAATAGATTGGAAGCTAGGCCCAAGTGCATCTTGTCTATATTGTTTTGTCAAGCAATTTCATACAAAAAAAAATACTCTAACAAACAAATAAAAACAAATCTTAATGAATTGGCCATTGTGACACTAAAATTCAGTCTAAAACCATGTCTTTGAAAACATTAGCCCACGGAGAAAAACAAGAAAAGCTACAGGATTTGATGTATAGCTGACTTCTTTATTGAATCCGCAAGGGTTCCACATTATTGCAGGATCAGGCCAAAGAACCCAAACTAGTAAGCTTTCCTGTAAACATTCTCAGAAACAATCTCTTAAACCCCTGTCTCATTGACCATTAATGGTGGAGCCATTGATGCTGCCTAACACAGGAGCCATATCCAACCTCGTCTTGCAATGGAACTGGAGCTCGTACTGAGCTCCGAGGATACGGTAACGCTTCAACCAAAACAGCTTCTTGCTAAGCTCGTGACTCTGCGCTTTGATGACAAGAAACCGTTTCTTGAACCTCATCTCAAACTGCTCTCTCGACTTCTTGTCCACGTGAGGGGATCGGAGCACAGTGTATAAGGTCCTCGTGTCTGGCATAGCGGCGTAGCGAGTGTGAGGAGGAAGACACCAAGCTTGCTTCTCAGGGTTATCGAATGAACGGATCGCTATGCAGATCCTCGTTCCTTTGATCTTTGATGTGCTCTCTTCTCCTTCTTTCTTCTATTCCAAAACCACAACACACACAACGATTCATAACTGTATGTGAATCTATACGAACAAGATTGAATGAGAAGGAAATGATACCTTCTTGCTCAATGGTTTGACATTCTCTGGAGTGATTTTGATCTTAGCGACACTCTTTGAATCTTCGGCTCCTCCGACGCTAGTGTCACGCTCAGTGGCGTAACGTTGAAACGCGATCCTCGCGGGAGACACCATAGACGGCTCAGATCTAATGTGGAAGTTCCTCGCTATGATACCAAACGAGCTCGGAGACGATGCGGAGGAGAGAGTAGCTCCATTTCCGACCAGATTAAGCTTCGCGGAGGATCCGGTGGCGGCTGAAGTGAAATGGTGGGAAAGACCTGAATCAAAAGAGGTCAGCGCGGCGGAGAGAGTCTGCCTCGACGGCAAGGAAGATCTGCGGAATACTCCGATCATTTCAGATTCGACGGCGATGAAGATGAGAAATGAGAGAGAGAGAGAGAAGAAGGCAAAGGAAAAAGCCTAATTAGGGTTTCGGTCAAGAACACAGAGATAACTGTGAGGGCATGATCGCCTGCGACGAGTGTACATTTTCACCTGCACGTGCGAGACATTTGATAAACGTATACATAGGCTGTTTCTTTCTTTTACCTTTGACAAGAACTGTAACAAAAAATTATCATATTACATAGGAAATTTTCTTTTCTCAGTGAGGTTAAGAAAGATACAAAAGGCCAAAGATGCAATGTTTGTAAGATTACATATAATTCTACTAGATGATGTAGGACCAGAGAGTACACAAGAGATAAAAAATGCTCAAAAAGACTGACAACATGCAAAGACTACATCCATGGATTCTAATGTTCTGAGTTTGGATATTGCAAACGTTTCAATCCCCCCTGTGAGTTTCTTGGAATCTCTGGTGGGTTGTCTCAGAAGGTAGATACAAGTGTTGGGTTTTGAGAGATTCTTCCTTCCTTCTTTCTTGGTCTTTTTCTCTGTTTCACTTGTGTATGCTTCTGGTACTCGGCTTCTTGGTGAAAGATTCAATCAAACGGAACATCCAACGATCTAGCATTCCTGTTTAAGATCATGACATAACACTAGTTAGGCCTAGTTTTCTGAAAGATAACTATTGAGATGAGACTTGGCATAAGACGAGACGAACCTGTCAAAGCAAAGGTACCGCCTAATACAGCGCAAAGCCGTGTGATCAAGTGGAGAAAACTACGGCGTTCTTCCTTGATGGTCACAGTGATAGGTGAAAGATCATATAAGAAGTAAACAGCTGAACATGAAAAAAAAAGGAGATGTCATCAAGAAACATAAACTAAGTAATAAGAATCAGATGCATGCCGAGAATGAAGTTTGCTTGACCAACCTGGCCATGTCCGGTCAAATTCGTTCATCGGTGTGTAATATTCCGTTACAGAGTACTGATTCGTTGTCAGTACGTCTCTTGAAAGATATCTATATTCTGTTGGAACAATCTGCGAGCCATACCAGAAAGAAAACAACCACAAACAATGTTCAATATCTCACTAAATGGATCATAACGCCACTAGCCAGAGTAAGTGACTTGGAAGTCACAAATAATGAAGCAGAGAGACCCGAGTAAAGACGAAGTAAGATAAAACACCTTAATATAGTATTTGAATGTTCCACTGGTGTCATGCAGAAATCGGTTTGTGTCATCAAGTGGGTTATGAATTCCAGGGTACTTCGGCCCAAAGGATAAATCATGAATCATATGGCTCACGTTTACGTTTTTGGAGCCGCCAAATATCTGTTCATAGGGTAAATAGAGTGGTTAGACACTATAGCATGATCTTGGAATGCAAAATAGGTAATACGAGCAAGTAATATTAGATAGTAAGTCAGTGAATGAGGTGCAAAATGCATTTGGCGATTATCAATCTTTCTATGTTATATCAGTGGAATGCAACATTAATAACGGTTACATGGTACTTAACCAAAGTAAAGTAACGAATCTTGAGTTGTATGTTCTTGATTAGTGGTTTCAGACACTTTTGCACTTAGATGGTTCTATAAAACGAGATAATGATACCAACCATTTGAGCAACGTAGATGTTCAGCCCGTGAACTGAAACGTGGAAGTTTCCAGCAACCCGTTGTACATCTAGGACACCATAAACCTGGAAAAACAGCCAAACATATTAGTCACTGGTTTCTTAAAACGCCAATAAGGCAACATCTCTAGTTTGTCTATTGACAAGGAAAGAGGTTAATACCCGACATCCTTCTCCATCTGCCAATGCTTGCTTCACCTTTTTAATCAACGTCTCAGCCGCTTGATCAAACCCAAGTAAATTTAAAGCTTCCGTCTCATTCTTGTCCTCGTCTTTGCCATCTTCAGCAAGCACAAAAGAAACCAAATTTAAGTGTGTGTACATGATTAAGTCTCTATCCGTATACCAAAAGAAGAGTCAGCTATCACTGCGACTCTCATATAATACGCCTCAATTAAACTTGTGAGATTCTAGTAACGTATTTGAGAAAAAACACATGCTAGTTTTACAAATCCAATTTAATTACTCACACATGCTGTTCTTCCAAAAGATTCAGGACGAAGACATTCAAAAAAGAACTAATGGAAATGAAGCTAAAAAACTCGAAGAAGGCTCAAAATCAGCCGCTCGT
This sequence comes from Moricandia arvensis, assembly GCA_905132765.1. Classification (NCBI taxonomy): domain Eukaryota; kingdom Viridiplantae; phylum Streptophyta; class Magnoliopsida; order Brassicales; family Brassicaceae; genus Moricandia; species Moricandia arvensis. The sequence goes on along the minus strand of CAJHQP010002314.1, from coordinate 74,528 downwards.
TAAGTTAAGAACGTTACCGTGCTTGTGAGCTGAGTGATCATGCTCCTTTTCAACAAGATCAGATATATATTCCGTGCCAATGATATGACCATGACTGTTGAGACGAAGCTGCACATACTCGTAGTTAGTGAGCAATTAAGTATATTATAAACCAATACACTAGAGAAATGTCAGAAAAAGTGTGAGATAAAGATGCTAAGGAAAACATCCCTACAACTCCCTTCAACTGGTGGGTTAAACCTAAAAATGTTTCAGGTGTGCAATCTAAACAAATAAGTTTCAGTAATTCATTAAGGTGGAAGCGAAAACATGTGAAAAGACTTTGTGATGTGCATTGGCATCTTGATTCATCTTACCTTCCAAATGTTTGTATCAAGATCAACTTCATGCTTCCCTGACATGTCGATAGCATCCATGCTCAATACTACAAACAAACAAAGATCAAATGATAAAGTTTACAACCACTACTATTCCTGAAGGTATGAAGATATGAATGATCAATGGATTCTACTTACCATCACAAGGCAAAGATGGGAACGTCATATTTACATGAATTGGAAGAGTTTCTCCACGCTTTAAGTCAACTGACATCTACAGAAACATGATCCAAATTCCACTTTTGATTACAATGGTTAAATATAAGGCGAAAATCCCCTACAAGCCTACAAGCCAATCAAACGTATAGAGAACGACTTTGGGATCAATAATATTTCTCAAATGATATGGATCACTGGAAAAATCATCGACAAAGAAATTTGAATAATTTCCATTATCCCATTCAACTTATGATGCCTAAAGAAGAAATACTTCAGTTCAAGACACATTTGATCTCAACTATAGAACCAAAGAGTGGCGTCAAAGATATCAGATTGACGAATATTATTTCATAGCATTCATCTATAGAGTTTCATTAACAGAAGATCATTCACAACTATCCATAGCAGTGTGAAGGTAAGAGCCAGAGAAATAAACAGAAAATCACAAGGTTTAAATCGAGCCAAAATAAATACCTGATGCACAGTAAGGGTGTTAAGATAGTAACTCAGCTCGCTCAAGAACAACGTAACCATTATAAGGAGCCCAACAATGGACACTACAAATTACCAAAGATGTTATAAAATAAGTAAAGACACAGTCTCAAACATGCATTAAAGGAGAAGGGATGGAAAAAGAAAGGCATTACCAACGGCACCAGATTGTGTTTTCTGAAGCAGATGATCTTCTGCTCTTGGGAACGCATCGATGCTCCTGAGAGCCTGCTTCACACCCATCCTAGCAGCACAATGCTCCCCAAGTTCCAAACTACAAAACCCAACATCAGATATACAAACAAAGGAGAAAGCTTCTATATTGGTTTCATCTTAAAAGGGCCTAGCTCAAAATCAACAACACTTGGATCAACCAAGCAGATGCAGTGTAAGCTCGAAAACCCACAATTAACTAACCGAAATTAAGACTTCTAGTATGATCTTCTCCGGCCCTAGATGTGAAAGTTATCATCTTTTTTGAAGCGGATGAAAGAAACGTATGCGTAGAATTACAAAAACAATGGCACGAATCTAAGATATTCTAAAGGTACATAATTTGAAACAGAGATGGTACCTTGAATCGAGGCAGATAAGGATGAAGCGAGTGCGACGAGAGAAAGGATTGGGAGAAGAAGAGAGAAGAGAGATCTGCAGGTCCGGAGAGACAAAATCGATGTTTGAACGGCGTCGCTCTTTTTCCGTCTCTCAATCTATTATTATAAAGTAGAGTGTGTATCTCTTCTCATCAAAAACACGTCATCAAATACTCTGCCCATAACTTGACACCTGTCCCTTTGTTTAAACGCTGCGTCTCATCTTTTTTGTTTATGAAACGGTGCGTATTACATGTTCCGTTTACGAAAAGGGTAGCTTAGTTTTAGGGTTTCTGATTCCCCATTCTTCAACGATCCTCAACGCTCCCCTTAAACCCGATCCCTCACCAGATCTTTCGTGTTCTTCATCTTCTAACGGAACTTGCAACCTTCAATCTTCGTCTTTAATACCCTCATTAACAATACAGCCCCACTACTCACATTTCTCATTCAATCCATCCTCTCTTACTTCTATTGTGGAATATTCAACTATAAATAGGTCAGTTTCATTCTGTCAAATTCATCAGTTTATTCCTCCTAATCATTAGGATTTCTAAAATTTCAGAGATAAGGATGGCCAACTCCGCTCTTCTCCTCCCTTATTTGAAGCCGGCCGTTGAACATCACCGCCGTAATAATCGGCCTAATTATTTCGTTCACACCACTAGAAGAAATAATTGGATCACAGGTTAGCATAAACTTTCTGAAGAATATGAAAATGCGTCTGGGATTTAATGTATTTTTTGGGACAGGTTACTCTGCTTTCTAAGCTTTTAGTATGAGAAGAACTTTGAAACATAGTTTTTTTTTTGGTTATTGTGATTTCAGCCATGGTTAGTTAGGGTGCAACGGTTTATGTTTGTTGTATTTTGAGATGTTAATAGTTTAGCAATTAGAATGTTTACTATGTTCTCTGATACAAAAAAAAAAAAATTTGCTCTGAAACAATAAACTAAATGCCATTTTAATGATAAGGTTTGCTCATATGAAAACAAGAGCTTTACTTCATCATCACTTATGAATTTACATACGTGAAACGTGTAAAAATTGTGGCTTTGCTTGAGCTTCTTTTGCTTCTATTCCTCATCTTTATTTTTATCACCGTCAGTGAATCATACTAAGAAGCACGGTCGGCAACTTCCTCCTCCTGGCTTACCGAGCAACTGGAACTTGCACCAGCTAGGCGAATAACCACATGAGTCTTTATGAAAACTCACGAAGAAGTATGCTCCTGTAATGTTGTTACTGACACTTGAAAGAGTTTCAAAAGTTAAGTTTCCTCCCCTGAAACAGCAAAACCTGTTATTAGAGATCATGACCTCCTTTATTGTAGTCGTCCAAGCGTGGAAGGTATGTATATATTTTCATAACTTTAGTTCTTTTTCTTTGTCTACCACTCTCTTAAATCTTGTGCCGGAAGGAATAGTACCTAAACAACTTAAATTTAATGAAAAATGCAGGTCGTACATATCTCCCATGGGTGGTGTGAGCTTAGAATTGGAAAGAACCCAGTGGAATGTAACATATTACACATCCATTCACTAGACGTATCAAAATTGATGGATTTAAGTTACAATTAAGTTGGTGCGCAAGCATGCCCTGGAGCATCCATGGTTGAGTAGAATGTGGGACATCAGCCACCGTGGCTTTTGGTCAACTACATAATCACAAAAAACCCACCAGAAAAGTAAGCAAACCAAACTAAGATATATCAAAAGCAATGTTTAACTTTTTGTTATATCATATAACAAAGTCAACGTTTTACAGTCAAAGAATCTTCAAGGATTTTCAGATAAACTAAAATTTGCGAGCTTAAAGTTTTCCGTTGTTACCAGGAAGCATGTGTTGTAATGATTTAAAACAGCCTGGACCTGCATATTGTATGTCAGCTATTTGTAACTGAAGTTTGTTAGTATGGGTGGGAAAACTGCAGGGCCACTATGCAAAACTTTGTAAGTAAAAAAAGTAAAAGGTCATACGAAAATATTAAACTAAGAATCAATCAAATTAAAAGTATATAACTAAAATAGTAAACGTTTCAGGCTTCGGTTGACCACCTTAGGGAGTAGTTTTGCCAGATATTCTAATTCCATCTTGCTGGCTAAGTGACCATAGTTAGGCTTGGTGTCACAATATACCCGCTACTTTCTTCTTGCAAGCATCTTCATATCGATATTATTATTATTTTCTGCTTGCTAACGGTTGAAGATTCCAACCCAGTGACGTTTCAGCATATATGATAATTTCTCTAGAATCTTATTAAGGCAAACATTACTTTATGTTAGGAACATATTTTCTAGAAGAACAGGTACACACGATGTTGATTTGGTTACTATTATTATCCCAATGTTAGCATACTGGAAATAACAAATGTCATGTAAGCTTAAAAAGTCAAAATACACCATGTCATTTTATACAAAAAAAAAAAAAGAGAGGTGCTTACTCCTAATGCATTAATTTCTTTGTCCATTAAATCTAATGCATTAAACCCAATCTATGATTTGTTAGTCTCAGCATCATTTGAATCATTATTTCTTTTAGAAACCTTTTTTTCCTAAAAACCAATGAATTCAACAAATAAACATACAAAACGACAGTTGTCGTTCTAAAGATTTATATCCCAAATACTATTATAAGACAAAATTTTTTATTTCTAACAAAATTATATATACTTACATCTTCAATATGTTTTATATTATTTTTTAATATAATGTCCCGCCCGTAGGGCTGGTTAACCCTAGTTTTTTATATATTGCTCCCTTGACTTATTACAAATTTCAGTTTAGCATTAATAAGCTTATTATTTACGAAGCAAACCTCATATTCTTTTTTTTTGTTTTTGATCAAAACCTCGTCTATACTATTAAAACTGAAATCACTTTTTTTACTGTAGAAACAAGAGTAAGATTTTAGCCGAAAATTCTGTTTGGATACAAGGATAACTTTGTTTGAATATTAGAACCTATATTAAATCCGAAAATATTTTGTTTAGGTATTTTCTTCCATTTACACATTTCTTCTATTTACACATTTAGTCATCTCATTTCTTTCTTATTTACAGATTCTTCCAATATCATTAAAAATAATATATTTAAATTAATTAATTTCAATAGGTTGTTATTTTTTTGTCTTAAAAAAACAATCTCCAAATATATAGTATATGTTATATAAAAATATCTATAAATATAGTATTAATTTATTTATTTTAGTAAAATACAAAAGTTTTGAGAGTTTAATTTTCAGAAAACATGTATTAAATATCGATTTCCGCTTAAAATAATAATTAAAAATCTAAAAATGTACAGGTATACGAATATAGGAAATATTCTGATCAGTTGCAGCTGTTTCAGTTGGAAAATAGAAATACCGAATATTTTTATATTTAAATTTACCCAATATTGCAAACAGTTGAATAAATATTTATGATTTCCATATATTTTAATGCATATTTTTCTAAATTTTTTTGTAACAATTTATTGACAATACATATCCGTCATTTATTCTAATCATTTCCCCCTACGATATAAGAAATACTTGATTTCTAAATGATATTAACATAAATATATAAATTATATGGATGTTAAAAAATTATAAATTATATTTGATTTATAAAATGTCGCAATACACAATTTTTGAAGTATCAAATAGTTGATTTTTTATTTAATAATATTAGATATAATAGATTTTTTTGAACAATCACGATTTTGATAATCATCAATTAGGAACCAAATAAAATAGTCTATTTTTGAATCTATAAGATTTTGAATTTAAATATATTATATATTAGATATAATAGATTTTTAAACAATCACCATTTTGATAATTAATCAATTAGGAACCAATTTGTTTTCCAGAATATTCCTCAACTCATTATACCATATTTATAATTTGATAACAAAATTTTTAATCCTTCTAAAACGTGTGCAACACCCACCGAATATTTTGGGTATATAAATTTGGTATCAGAATTTGCCTTATAACTATAGATATAAGTTTGATTTTTTTTCTATGGAAATAAATATTTAACACATACGATTATACAAAAGCAATATATACTAAAATATGTAATTAATGATTACCCTTTATATTCGGCCTCAAATACAAGCAATTCAATATTAACAAGATTTTAGAAAATGAATATACACTTTTCCTTCTCATTATCGAATATACCAAAAAAACTCGATTTAAGTATTTTTGTCAAGAACTAAAATATAGAAATATCTAATTTAAATATATTCAATACAAGATTTTTAAAAATATTTAAAAGTTATTATGAGAATCTAGAATATTCCAAAGATTTCTTATTCAAAAGACTTCTTTACTTTTCTTTTATATATAACTCTTTATCTTCACTTCTCACCAATATAGCCCAAAAACCTCTCATCTTTTTCAATAATCTCTCTCTATAAGATCAAGGTATGTTGTTGTTTTTTTCATTGTTGTGATCGATTTAGATACATATATCTAGGTTTCATTTTTTTACTTGTATGAATCACAATAATCTGTGAATCACAATAATCTATTCTTAGACTGTTTTTTTTAATATATTTTGTTTTAGATTTGCATGTCTTTCATTCTTTTAGTGTTAGATTATATTTGAAAGGTATAAGATTTTGAATTATGTTAAGATTGTTTAGAGATTGATCTTTTGAAAAATATTCTTTGTTTATATTTTTGCATACCTTTCATTCTTCTAAGGTTTGATTTTTTTCAATATATTCGATTTTGTATTTTTCGAAATATGTTGTTCTTTGGTTATATCATCTTTATTTGAATAAATATAACTTAAGAACAAAGATTTTATTTTGTATTTTTTCAATTATTTTGGCTAACCTAATTATTCTTTGAACATGCACTAGGTATTCTCCATGGAAAATAACCAAGCTCTCAAACTCAAGAATCCAATGGTAGAAGACTATGGTTCTTCACCAATGGAAGCATTCAACAATGGAAAGAGGGAGACTAAGCTCCATTACAAGGCTATTCTTGCAAAGGTGAAAGAAAGGGACGAGGATCTGTATAAGAGGCATAGAGAGAAGTTGGATGTCATTGAGCTTCAAGGAAAGCTCTCGGTTCTTGACCAACTTGAACCCATCTTTGAAGCTCTAAAAAATCAAAAGAAGAAACTTGAAGTCGATCTTGAGATGGCAAAAGCTATGTTGGATGATGTGAATGTTCTAAACATCGATTGGTTCAAGTGGGATGAACCTCAAATGTATGATTAAACTCTTTGAATCTCTTGTTCAATGACTGTTGGTGGTGATTTAATGTTTTTCTTGTGTTTTCGGATTTCATAACTATTTTACGGTTGTTACACAACCGTTTATGTATAATTATTTTGGATAATTAATGTTTAATTATGTTCTTATATAAGGTCTCTAATATCCTTTGATCTTTCATGATATATCTTTATTCTTGCATTTTGAAATTTAAAGATTGTCATTTATCTTTGATGTTTAGATATGAAATTTATTTTGGATATTTTAGTAACGAAAATAATGCATCTTTTAGGTTTGTATATATTTTAAATTGATGAATATATTGTGTGGCATTATATTTAGATACTTTTAAGTTATTGTATCAATTTTCGGTTTTGTTTTTAGGTATATTATTATTATTATAGATAGTAACAAAAATAATGCATATTTTAGGTATAAATTTATTATTGAGTTAATCTATAATTGTGGCAAATGTAACTATTTTCTTATATAACAAACATAATTTATTTAGTTAATCTATGTTTGTAATGATGCTCTTTTGACAATGACAATACTTACGGAGGTGACATGATTGAACATTATTTAGTTTTTCAAATTATTTTTTTTGTTAGCAATCTCAAGTTTTAAATATTATATCAATTTTAGAAATGTTTTTTATGACAAGTTATTATTATTTAGATATTAATTATTTAGCTGTAGTGTTAGCAATCTCAAGTTTTAAATATTGTATCAATTTTCGAAATGATTTTTAGGTATATTATTATTGGTATATATAGGTAAGTGTTGTCTAATGATGTGTTTCAAATCTAATTTTACAAGTTATTATTGCGATTCTATGAACCTCACCATTATATTTGTGCAACATGCAAAACTTGATTTGACAAGTTATTGTGGCAAATGTAACTATATTCTTATATAACAAACATAATTTATTTAGTTAATCTATGTTTGTAATGATGCTCTTTTGATAATGACAAAACTTATAGAGGTGACATGATTGAGCATTATTTAGTTTTTCAAATTATTTGTTTTGTTACCAATCTCAAGTTTTAAATATTATATCAATTTTAGAAATGGTTTTTATGACAAGTTATTATTATTTAGATATTAATTATTTAGTTGTAGTGTTAGCAATCTCAAGTATTAAATATTGTATCAATTTTTGAAATAGTTTTTAGGTATATTATTATTGGTATATATAGATAAGTGTTGTCTAATGATGTGTTTCAAATCTAATTTTACAAATTATTATTGGGATTCTATGAACCTCATCATTATATTTGTGCAACATGCAAGACTTGAGTTGACAAGTTATTGTGGCAAATATAATTATTTTCTTATATAACAAACATAATTTATTTAGTTAATCTATGTTTGTAATGATGCTCTTTTGACAATGACAATACTTATGGAGGTGACATAATTGAGCATTTGAATATTGTATCAATTTTCGAAATGGTCTTTAGGTATATTATTATTGGTATATATATGTTAGTGTTGTCTAATGATGTGTTTCAAATCTAATTTTACAAGTTATTATTGAGATTCTATGAACCTCATCATTATATTTGTGCAACATGCAAGACTTGATTTGACAAGTTATTGTGGCAAATGTAACAATTTTCTTATATAACAAACATAATTTATTTAGTTAATCTATGTTTGTAATGATGCTCTTTTGACAATGACAATACTTCTAGAGGTGACATGATTGAGCATTATTTAGTTTTTCAAATTATTTGTTTTGTTGAAGAAAGTCTAATTTATTTACAAACATAGATTAAAATATGTTATTGTTCACCACATAAATATTGTTCTCTTTTAACAGTATACATACATTTGCTAATTAGGTTCTGTTCGAATATTAGGGCAAAGTAATATTTCTCCTAACAAAATCGACTAGATTTCAAATAGTTTTGGTTTTTTCAGAAAATCAGATTTATAATTTACTATTAAAAAATGAACTAGATTTCAAATACTTCTCATAACCCTTTTATGAATATAATATATTTCAAAAAATTATTTTGTAGCAATGAGTTAATTATCTAAATTTGTTTACTAAAATATTACTATTTCAATATATTTTATAATTTACAAATAAATAAATTTTAAACAACCGATAAATATATGAATACTCTATAATAATAATATACTTAAAAACTACATAATAAATGGATGGTTTTATTAGTTTTTGTTTCAACATCAAAGAAATTATGAACAAAAAAATTTCACAAGCAGCAAAGATATCGATCATGCAATCATATGATATAAACTTATTATAGATCATGGTTCGATATTAAATTGGTAAAAATGTCAAAATCAAAATCCAAAAGCGTGGATCAAAATCTAATATTCTTTATAAGTGATTAATTTTTGGGATAGGGAAACTGTTTTCCATCATATCGTACTTCTTCCTACATATCATATGCCTATATTAACTATTTTCTCAAATTTTCTAGATAATTATAACATCCATATTGGTGAGAGATTATATAAATCTCTTCACAATATTATTTTAGAAGTTGAATATTATTTATTTATTTTATAAATAGAACCAAAATAAAAATGAACATGTGGCATTTGAGTCTTTTCCTATATTTTTTTTATGACGAGACCATCTCTCACATTTCTTTTCCTTTTCTACTATTTTATGATTGTTTATTTATAAGATTCGAGAAGAGAGATTCCCACTACCGATGGTTTTAGCTTGAGGTTTTCAATCAGTTTGGTAATTCTTTCTTAGGTAAGTTATATTAGTTTAATATATAGGGAGAGAGCAATATTATTTGTTTTGTAGTCGATAACTGTTGGGTTTTTCCTCCTTAAGCCCAAAACAAATCATAATTAACCTTAGCCCAAGAAGAAGAAAAATCTAGAGAAGAATGGAGAAAGATGAAGAAGTGTGTAGAAAAAGAAGTGTGTGGAAATGGATGTGTGTAGAAAAAGAAGTGTGTAGAAGTTGTTGTAGTTAGCCTCTCACTAGTATAAATAGGGGTGCTTAGCACCATTTGTAACCATCAAGCAAAAAGAAAAACAAGAGAGAAAAACACTTATAAGAGAGAGTTTCCTAAAATTTCATATTTTGTAGTAAATCCCTTTCCTAAATATTAAGAGTCTTTTTCTTAAACTCTTAGTTGTCTAAATCCCATCTTCATCTCACGAAGAATATTGGGTAATTTTCCCAACAATAACAATAAATCGGTAAAACATAAATTGAGTATCAAAACTTCGTAAATGAGAAAGTTGGATATGAAAAGAAACTGTGTAAGCTGAGAAGTGCGGATAGGCCTTTCGTTGTTTGCAAAGTGGGCTCTCGTATCACAGCTAGCTAATGGGTTTGATAATTGGACTGATCTTGGCCCCTTAACTTTCCTTACATGCGAGAGAGGTCAGTTTCGGGTTTGCATAAGAATGAGACAGTGGCAAATGCTTTGGTTAATGGAGAGTGGTGGTTAGGGCATATCCATCAATAAGAACTTTAGAGAGATTCTTATTTTTTTTTTGTATGATTTTAAAAAAGAAAAATAAAATAAAATGAATCAATCGTGGACCGCCATGTGTCAGTTAGATCAACGAAACAGTGCAAGAATCAATTCTTAATTAAAGATTTTTAGAAATGGATTATTAAGAAAAGTGATGGGATCCACCACTTTTTTTGATTAAAAATCCCTTAATAACCCCTTGATGGAAGTGGTCTTAGGCGCTTCTCGTAGCAGAAATTTAATAGTCACTTTACTAAAGCAGTGCCTCCCTCCGCCATCTCATATTGAAGCATAAGTGATCTAGTTTACTTGGTTTAAGTCTAAGGCTTAATATACATACAAGTAATGGAATGTGAAAGCTTCAACCAACACTATAAACCAAATATTAAATACAATCATATGCTAAAATTAATCATGTGTAATTTCCACATGGTGGAATTTGGTTGATGATGAGAGCTAGAGGCAAACAAGAAAAATAAAAAAAAAATAAAAAAGAAAAATTGATTGGGCCGTGCTATTAACGCCATTTGGTTTGAGGGCTGGGACCCATGAGCCCAAACACAAACTCCCCGGCATGAACTAACACCCAAAAGGATGGTTTGTTTATACAAAGCAACTTCACGTTTTACATATGACTTCCAGATAACAAAAAATATATATATTGGTGGAATTGCTCTAATTGCATTGGTTCATCCCCAAAATAAATAGATTGGTGAATTTGGTTATGAAGTTTTGTGCATGTAGACCTTTAAAAACGAGATCTGAACCATGTAATTTAACCCTTTTTTTAGAAAACAAATCATTTACAACGTGAATCCAACATGTGATCTCAAAAACTTTTACATTTTTGATAACTAAGGAACTTATCCTAAAATTTAGCAAAAAAAAAAAAAAACTAAGGAACTTATCCAGCAATCTATGTTAGTAGATTGGTGTAATTGCTTTAATTGCGTTGGTTCATCTCTATAGACATTACTCAAGTCCAAAAATATTATGTTTTAATAAATATAGCTGAGAGAAAACACACTAATAATACATACAGATAAACTCTTGCTAATTACAGCCCTCTAGTTAAAATTTTGGGGGTTAATAAGTAGCTTTCCGAAAATTGCAACTCTTAGACTAATAATAGAAACTTTGTTATCATCTTCTCTTAATACATGAATTAGTGTTTGTGTACTGCCTCATAGGGTCATGCCATAATGTCGCGTGCCCAAATGGTCAGTGTCGTACATCAAAACACTTGGCACATCTTTTCACTTACATATTTCGATCAAAGTCACATTAATGTCCCATGCGTCCACTTCCAAGTTAAGAATCATGTTCTTGTCCTTTAGCCTATCTTTTCATTCTTAATTATGAAAATAAAGAAACAGAAGAGCACGTGACTTGTGATCAGTTTGCAAAATGCATGATTCACGTGTCTAATTCATCCACTAATGTCAATTTCTCTATACCTACCTTTAACTTTAGTCTTGCTTTTCCCATTTCAATCCTCACTTGCATTCATTTATGACATATTTTTTTCTTACATTTAGTTTTCATATATTTTTCGCCATTTCGATTAAACAAGCTCGTGTTTGATGCGTGAACTAAGAACTACATACAAAGGCGAATTATGTTATATATTTTGAGTGGTACTGGTATACTTTTTTTTTGACAATGTGGTACTGGTGTACTAGCTAGTGAGATATGGTAAAAACTGACTCCATTAATTAACATAAATTATACATTTTCCAATTATTTAAAAAAATAAGTGAACAAAGAAAAAGAAATTATGTAATGCAATAAAGTGATAAAGAAAACAAAAAATAAAAAGAAAGGAACTGATCACCAGACACCAGCCTCTTTTAGGAATCGACTTTCTATTTATGGAAAGTGTATTAAACCAAACGTCTCCAAACTCCACATGGAACAAACACTGCATGTGGCCAATATTTCTACAAACCTAAAAGTCAAGTTCTTAATTTTGCCTGGATTTTTTTTTGAACAATTTATATACAGATAGTTCAAAAGCGTCATTTTAATTTGATAAAAACACAACACTGATCATTGATGCAACAGTAATGTATATCGTGATGTGTTATGCATTTGGATATGTGTGTATATATATAAACTATGTTAAATCATCATTTATAAATATACAAGAAACATGAAACACGTATATATTGAACAATTAAACATTATAACAACAAATATAAATTTAATTCGTAGAAAACAATATTAATACGCAGAATTATGTAAATAGTTTTATTAATACATACGAACCTGACAATCAACATAGAATTTTCTTAATTCATTATACGCACATAGTTATGTAAGATGTATTTCAACCCAATTCATATATAATTGAATGCACATTCTGCAAGAAATTCAATACAGCAGGTCAAAATCCCGTAAGAATAAAATTACAAACACTAAAACACACGATAAACGACCAACCTTGCTACTAGTTACTTTAGGCAATTATTTAAGTCATCAAACCCATAAGATATAACATAAGCACTATCAGAGGTATCTTCAACAATCACAAAGACAATAAATGAGGATGTTACGACAACCGTTACAGAATGGAAGGTAAAATTGGCTATATTCGCTATACACCAGAGAAAGCTCCAGACCATACGAGATGACGGCCCTCTTCTATCAAAAAATTTGGGATATCGTAAAGGAAGATTTAACTCATATGGTTAATCAATTTCTTTTTGAGAGATTAATGGCGTGTGGTCTAAATGATACTAATATATGTTTAATCCCTAAAACTATTAATCCAATAGATATGTCGTAGTTCCGGCCTATTAGCCTTTACAATGATAGCTATAAGCTAATCTCTAAAGTCTTATGCCAGAGATCAAAAAAAAATTTACCTGACCGGATCTCAGAAACCCAGTTAGCCTTTGTTGCTGGAAGACAGATTTTAGATAACATCATGATTGCTTAGAAAATATCCATGCTCTGAGAACAAAACCGAATGGACGCAATAAAGTATCATCATCAAGACAGATATGAGAAAAGCATGTGATAGGATGGAGTGTCCGTTTATTAAAGCAGTTATGCGGAAGATGAGATTCACAGAATTTGGATTGGGTGAATTATACGTAACACAAGCCAAACTTTGCAAGGAAGAAGTTAATGTTGCAAGCGATGACATGGATATATGGCACCGGAGACTTGGGCATATGAGTGAGAAAGGTCTTAATATACTTTCTCGCAAGAAACTTATTCCTGATATGAGAGGTACGTATCTCACACCATGTCATCATTGCTTAGCCGGAAAACAACATAGAGTCGCTTTCCAAAGATCTTCTACACCCACAAGAAGGAAGCATATTCTTGATCTAGTGCATACTGATGTATGCTCCATGTCTGAGAAATCAAATGGAGGTGCATCATATTTCGTCACCTTTATTGATGACCATTCAAGGAAGGTATGGGTATACCTTTTGAAGACAAAAGATCAAGTTCTAGATGCTTTCAAGGAGTTTGTAGCCCAAGCAGAAAGAAGTACGGGTCAAAAACTCAAGTGTATTCGATCAGACAATGGTGGAGAGTACCGGGGTCCTTTTGAAGCATTTTGCAAAGCTCATGGAATCAGAATGGAGAAGACACCACCAAAGACGCCACAATTGAATGAGCTTGCTGAAAGAATGAATCGGACGATTACAGAAAGAGTTCGGTGCATGCTCTCTCACGCTAAACTACCCAAGCCATTTTGGGGAGAAGCTTTAAAGACTGCAGTGGATATTATAAATCTTACACCATCAGTTCCTTTGGAAGGCGATATCCCGGAGGAAGTTTGGTCGGGTAAGAAGGTCTCTTACAATCATTTGAAGGTGTTCAGGTGTAGAGCATTCGTCCACATTCCTAAGGATGAACGAGCCAAGTTAGACTCTAAAACTAAAGAGTGCATCTACCTTGGTTCACCAAAGGATGATTTTGGCTATCGGCTTTGGGATCCAATTAACAGGAAAGTGATTCGGAGTAGAGATGTTGTTTTCTTCGAAGATCAAACAATCGAAGACATCAATAAATCAGAGAAACCAAAGCTAAGGGTTGTAAGGAGTGAAGATTCTCATAAGCCCCAAGATCATGAACAAGTGATTGGAGGAGATGGCGAAGAGGGTCCCATCATGGATCTAAATGGTGATGAAAGCGAAGAAGAAGAGCAAATGGATCCAGAGGAAGAACATGAGCCAAGAAGATCTGGAAGAGAGACAAGACCATCTGTAAGATACTATCGAGATGAGTATGTGAATCTTACAGATGAGGGGGAGCCACAAAGCTATGAGGAGGCTATAGGAGACATTCACAAAGACAAATGGGTAGAAGCTATGCAAGATGAGATGCAATCCTTGCAAGACAATCACACCTATGAGTTAATGAAGCTACCAAAAGGAAAGAGAGCCTTGAAAAACAAGTGGGTGTACAAGTTGAAGTATGAGGAGAGAAGCTCAAATCCAAGATACAAAGCCCGATTGGTTGTGAAAGGATTCAACCAGAAGAAAGGCATAGATTCTGAAGAAATATTTTCTCCAGTGGTGAAGATGTCCTCTATCCGAGTGGTTCTTGGTCTAGCTGCGGTCCTAGACTTAGAGATTGAACAACTCGATGTTAAGACAGCCTTTCTACATGGTGACCTCGAGGAGGAAATCTATATGGAGCAACCCGAAGGATTCAAGGTCCCAGGAAAAGAAGACTTGGTATGCCGATTAAAGAAGAGCCTTTATGGTCTCAAGCAAGCCCCAAGACAATGGTACAAGAAGTTTGACTCTTTCATGGTGGATCATAACTTCAAGAAAACCAAGAATGATCATTGCACTTTCATAAAGAGGTACGCAAGCGGCGACTTTCTCATATTATTACTCTATGTTGATGATATGATGATTGTGGGCCAAGACCGCAACAAGATAGCCGCATTGAAGGAAGACTTAGGAAAGTCTTTTGCTATGAAAGATTTGGGGCAAGCGAAACAGATTCTTGGAATGAAGATCACTCGGGACAGACCAAATAAACTTTTATGGTTGTCCCAAGAACGATATATTGAAAGGGTGTTGGAGAGATTCAACATGCACAAAGCAAAGCCAGTAAATACTCCACTTGCTGGACATTTCAAGTTAAATTCAGAACAAAGTCCAACAAGTGAGAAGGAGAAAGAAGAAATGAAGACTACCCCATATGCATCAGCAGTGGGTAGTCTCATGTATGCCATGGTGTGCACCAGACCCGACATTGCCTATGCTATAGGAGTTGTGAGTCGCTTTCTAGCAAATCCAGGAAAGGAGCATTGGAAAGCAGTTAAGTGGATCCTACGCTATGTACGAGGCACAACGAAGAGGTGTCTATGCTTTGGCAATGGAAAACTTGAGTTGAACGGTTACACCGATGCAGATTGGGCTGGTGATAAAGACTCGAGAAAATCAACTTCAGGATTTGTGATTACCTTTGCAGGGGGAGCTGTTTCCTGGAAATCGAGGCTACAAAAGTGTGTTGCCTTATCCACCACAGAAGCAGAGTATATCGCAGCAACGGAAGCATGCAAGGAGATGTTATGGATGAAGAACTTCTTGCTTGAGTTGGGAGTAAAGCAAGACAAGTACAGCTTGTTGTGTGACAACCAAAGTGCTATTCACTTAGCAAAGAATCCAGCGTTTCATTCTAGCTCAAAGCACATCGACATTCGGCATCATTGGATACGAGAAGTTCTTGAAGAGAAGTTCATACATCTCAACAAAGTACACACAGATGAAAACTGGTCAGATTTTATGACCAAAGTATTACCGATCAAGAAGTTTGAAGATTGCTGCAAAGGCACCGGCATGACAACGGTTTCGGGCTAAGTCGGAAAGGGGGAGATTTGTTGGGTTTTTCCTCCTTAAGCCCAAAACAAATCATAATTAACCTTAGCCCAAGAAGAAGAAAAATCTAGAGAAGAATGGAGAAAGATGAAGAAGTGTGTAGAAAAAGAAGTGTGTGGAAATGGATGTGTGTAGAAAAAGAAGTGTGTAGAAGTTGTTGTAGTTAGCCTCTCACTAGTATAAATAGGGGTGCTTAGCACCATTTGTAACCATCAAGCAAAAAGAAAAACAAGAGAGAAAAACACTTATAAGAGAGAGTTTCCTAAAATTTCATATTTTGTAGTAAATCCCTTTCCTAAATATTAAGAGTCTTTTTCTTAAACTCTTAGTTGTCTAAATCCCATCTTCATCTCACGAAGAATATTGGGTAATTTTCCCAACAATAACAATAAATCGGTAAAACATAAATTGAGTATCAAAACTTCGTAAATGAGAAAGTTGGATATGAAAAGAAACTGTGTAAGCTGAGAAGTGCGGATAGGCCTTTCGTTGTTTGCAAAGTGGGCTCTCGTATCACAGCTAGCTAATGGGTTTGATAATTGGACTGATCTTGGCCCCTTAACTTTCCTTACATGCGAGAGAGGTCAGTTTCGGGTTTGCATAAGAATGAGACAGTGGCAAATGCTTTGGTTAATGGAGAGTGGTGGTTAGGGCATATCCATCAATAAGAACTTTAGAGAGATTCTTATTTTTTTTTGTATGATTTTAAAAAAGAAAAATAAAATAAAATGAATCAATCGTGGACCGCCATGTGTCAGTTAGATCAACGAAACAGTGCAAGAATCAATTCTTAATTAAAGATTTTTAGAAATGGATTATTAAGAAAAGTGATGGGATCCACCACTTTTTTTGATTAAAAATCCCTTAATAACCCCTTGATGGAAGTGGTCTTAGGCGCTTCTCGTAGCAGAAATTTAATAGTCACTTTACTAAAGCAGTGCCTCCCTCCGCCATCTCATATTGAAGCATAAGTGATCTAGTTTACTTGGTTTAAGTCTAAGGCTTAATATACATACAAGTAATGGAATGTGAAAGCTTCAACCAACACTATAAACCAAATATTAAATACAATCATATGCTAAAATTAATCATGTGTAATTTCCACATGGTGGAATTTGGTTGATGATGAGAGCTAGAGGCAAACAAGAAAAATAAAAAAAAAATAAAAAAGAAAAATTGATTGGGCCGTGCTATTAACGCCATTTGGTTTGAGGGCTGGGACCCATGAGCCCAAACACAAACTCCCCGGCATGAACTAACACCCAAAAGGATGGTTTGTTTATACAAAGCAACTTCACGTTTTACATATGACTTCCAGATAACAAAAAATATATATATTGGTGGAATTGCTCTAATTGCATTGGTTCATCCCCAAAATAAATAGATTGGTGAATTTGGTTATGAAGTTTTGTGCATGTAGACCTTTAAAAACGAGATCTGAACCATGTAATTTAACCCTTTTTTTAGAAAACAAATCATTTACAACGTGAATCCAACATGTGATCTCAAAAACTTTTACATTTTTGATAACTAAGGAACTTATCCTAAAATTTAGCAAAAAAAAAAAAAAACTAAGGAACTTATCCAGCAATCCATGTTAGTAGATTGGTGTAATTGCTTTAATTGCGTTGGTTCATCTCTATAGACATTACTCAAGTCCAAAAATATTATGTTTTAATAAATATAGCTGAGAGAAAACACACTAATAATACATACAGATAAACTCTTGCTAATTACAGCCCTCTAGTTAAAATTTTGGGGGTTAATAAGTAGCTTTCCGAAAATTGCAACTCTTAGACTAATAATAGAAACTTTGTTATCATCTTCTCTTAATACATGAATTAGTGTTTGTGTACTGCCTCATAGGGTCATGCCATAATGTCGCGTGCCCAAATGGTCAGTGTCGTACATCAAAACACTTGGCACATCTTTTCACTTACATATTTCGATCAAAGTCACATTAATGTCCCATGCGTCCACTTCCAAGTTAAGAATCATGTTCTTGTCCTTTAGCCTATCTTTTCATTCTTAATTATGAAAATAAAGAAACAGAAGAGCACGTGACTTGTGATCAGTTTGCAAAATGCATGATTCACGTGTCTAATTCATCCACTAATGTCAATTTCTCTATACCTACCTTTAACTTTAGTCTTGCTTTTCCCATTTCAATCCTCACTTGCATTCATTTATGACATATTTTTTTCTTACATTTAGTTTTCATATATTTTTCGCCATTTCGATTAAACAAGCTCGTGTTTGATGCGTGAACTAAGAACTACATACAAAGGCGAATTATGTTATATATTTTGAGTGGTACTGGTATACTTTTTTTTTGACAATGTGGTACTGGTGTACTAGCTAGTGAGATATGGTAAAAACTGACTCCATTAATTAACATAAATTATACATTTTCCAATTATTTAAAAAAATAAGTGAACAAAGAAAAAGAAATTATGTAATGCAATAAAGTGATAAAGAAAACAAAAAATAAAAAGAAAGGAACTGATCACCAGACACCAGCCTCTTTTAGGAATCGACTTTCTATTTATGGAAAGTGTATTAAACCAAACGTCTCCAAACTCCACATGGAACAAACACTGCATGTGGCCAATATTTCTACAAACCTAAAAGTCAAGTTCTTAATTTTGCCTGGATTTTTTTTTGAACAATTTATATACAGATAGTTCAAAAGCGTCATTTTAATTTGATAAAAACACAACACTGATCATTGATGCAACAGTAATGTATATCGTGATGTGTTATGCATTTGGATATGTGTGTATATATATAAACTATGTTAAATCATCATTTATAAATATACAAGAAACATGAAACACGTATATATTGAACAATTAAACATTATAACAACAAATATAAATTTAATTCGTAGAAAACAATATTAATACGCAGAATTATGTAAATAGTTTTATTAATACATACGAACCTGACAATCAACATAGAATTTTCTTAATTCATTATACGCACATAGTTATGTAAGATGTATTTCAACCCAATTCATATATAATTGAATGCACATTCTGCAAGAAATTCAATACAGCAGGTCAAAATCCCGTAAGAATAAAATTACAAACACTAAAACACACGATAAACGACCAACCTTGCTACTAGTTACTTTAGGCAATTATTTAAGTCATCAAACCCATAAGATATAACATAAGCACTATCAGAGGTATCTTCAACAATCACAAAGACAATAAATGAGGATGTTACGACAACCGTTACAGAATGGAAGGTAAAATTGGCTATATTCGCTATACACCAGAGAAAGCTCCAGACCATACGAGATGACGGCCCTCTTCTATCAAAAAATTTGGGATATCGTAAAGGAAGATTTAACTCATATGGTTAATCAATTTCTTTTTGAGAGATTAATGGCGTGTGGTCTAAATGATACTAATATATGTTTAATCCCTAAAACTATTAATCCAATAGATATGTCGTAGTTCCGGCCTATTAGCCTTTACAATGATAGCTATAAGCTAATCTCTAAAGTCTTATGCCAGAGATCAAAAAAAAATTTACCTGACCGGATCTCAGAAACCCAGTTAGCCTTTGTTGCTGGAAGACAGATTTTAGATAACATCATGATTGCTTAGAAAATGTCCATGCTCTGAGAACAAAACCGAATGGACGCAATAAAGTATCATCATCAAGACGGATATGAGAAAAGCATGTGATAGGATGGAGTGTCCGTTTATTAAAGCAGTTATGCGGAAGATGAGATTCACAGAATTTGGATTGGGTGAATAATGTGTTGTATCACTTCGGTAAAGTACAAAGTCCTCATGAATGGTTAACCAAGGAGAAATATTGTTCTGAAAAGAGGACTACGTCAAGGAGATCATTTGTCTCCTTTCAATTTTATTCTATGCACGGAAGTGCTCGTTAGCCTTCTCAATCATGCATAGAACCAAGGAAAAATAACGGGAATACGTGTTACTCGTGCGTTTCCTTCAGTATCCCACCTTTTTTTGTAGATGATAGCCTTTTCTTCTGTAAGGCGGAGCCCCGTGAATGTGAAGAAGTAATGAAAGTAGCAAGGAAGTATGGACAAGCTTCTGATCAATGCATCAACTTTGAAGAATCCTCTATGCTCTTCGGCAAGAGGATCGGCGCAGATGCTAGACAACGAATTAAAGATACACTTGGAATCTAGAATGAAGGTGGAATGAGAACATACTTAGGAATACCAAAAGACATTAGTGGATCAAAATGTAAAATCTTTACATTTCTAAAGGAAAAATTAATGCATAAAGTGAATGGATAGATTGGTAGATAATTGTCAAAAAGTGGAAAAGAAGTTCTTATTAAATATATTTTACTAGCTCTTCCGACATATGTAATGTCTAACTTCTTACTTCCGCTGGAAATATGTTAAAATTTTGCAAGTACCATTGCATAGTTCTGGTGGAGCTCAAATCCACCAAAGAGAGGAATTCACTGTGCAAAATGAGAAAAAGTGTGCTTACCAAGAAAGGAGAGCGGGATTAGTTTTCGTATGATTGATGAGTTCAACTTGGCTATATTAGCAAAACAATTATGGCGACTAATACAATACTCTGATTTGCTAGTGACACGGATCTTGAGGGGAGATACTACATAATGAGTTCGCCACTGCGAGCTCTCTCAGCAAACAGTCCATTTTATGTGTGAACAAGTATTCCAGCGGCATGTAGCCTTATGCTTTTGGGAATCAGACAGAAAGTTCATTTTGGAGATGAGGTTAAGGTATATGAGGATCCTTGGGTCCCAACACTACCGGCTAGGCCAGCTCGACCATTGGCACCAGCTTTGAATCTGAACATAAGAGTGAGTGAACTTATTAATCAAGAATCTAAGGAATGGGACGTTGTAATATTTGAAAATTATGTTGCCACCGCTGATATACCTCTCATACAGAGTTTGGCCATAAATTCAACTCATCATCGCGATTCCTTCTGCTGGAACTACACAAAATGGCCAATACACGATAAAATCTAGATATTAGGTTGCTCGGAATCTATTAAAGATTGAGGAAGAGGTGGTGATAGATGACCAAACTTCAAGCATTTGCTTGGAAAGTCAAAGCTCCTCAAAAAATACGTCACCTTTTGTGGCAATTGCTAACATGACATGCGACTGTCACATGGAATTCGAACTACAGAAATATGCGATGTGATAATTATTGCCTACGATGTGGAGAGCCAGAGGAAACTGTCACGCATGCCATATTTGAGTGTTCGCCAGCTTTGCAAGTATGGTCTCTATCATCGACACCATCCAGCCCCACCATTTTTCCAATGTCGAGCATTTATGCCAATATATATTACCTCTTTGGGAGGAAGAACAATATGGTTGAGCCAGAATTAGACATGGACACTTACCCTGGATAATTTGATATATCTGGAAGGCCCTTAATGATAAACTATTTCAAGGGATTGATAGGGATCCTATGGAGCTATTCCAATATGCAGAAAATGAGTGTCAAGCATGATTCAGTGCTAATGAGATGATCATTCTGCTTAGTAAGGACAAACTGAAAATGAAAACCAGACTATAAGCCTGGATAATATATGCATGGTGGATGGTTTATGGATATTCACGGCTCAATTTAGTATTTGTGGTTAAGTTTGGAAGGATAATCATGGGACACGAAACTTAAGGAGGCGAGAGACTGTTTTGCATTTGGAAGTGGAAGTGTTACGATGGGCAATAGAGAGCATGCTTCAATATTCATCATGTATCAGTGTTTTGGGACAGATTGCAAGGACCTAATCGCAATGATAAACGAGTCTTAAGCTTGGCTGAGTTTTGCAACGAAAATAGAGGCTCTTCAAATGCTGCAGATATGCTTCTCAGATTTCGAGATAATACATATTTTAAGGGTACAAAATGGAATTTTAAATTTTTTAGCTTAGACTACGAAATCTTTTCATAGAAAGCTTTGTTTTATTGATTATTTTGTTTTGGTCTGATTATCCAAATCACTTTAAATTTGAGTAATAAAATAATAGTTTAGATGTCAAAAAAAGAAAAGGAAAAGACTACCACTGTCATTAATCGAAAATTATTTCAAATTTAGGTTTGATAGTGTAATGACTCTTTGGAAAAAAAAAATCACACAATAACACTAAATACGTTCTTAACACGGCAGCCAATCAGAAAAGGTTACAAAGGTATTACCTATACGTAACCCAAGATACTTCCTCAGACACTTTGATTGATATATGAATTCTTACCTATTTTCCCCTACTTTTTCTTTTATAAAACATTTTCTTTCGTATCGAAAACATGAAGCACGTGACTAGATTTGCAGATATTTGTTTTTTCCCTAAAAAAAAAAGCTTACAGCACGTTCTTATTTAAACTTTATATGCAAGTATTTATATAACTAGACTTCTATATCAACTGACCAAAGCAAGAATCTTTAACGCAGAGAGCATCATGGAGAATGGTAGCTTAGATCTCTGCATATCTCCACTGACCTCTTCACTTCAGTATCGTCGCCGAGATTCCAAGTGAGCTTTTCTTATTCAGTTCCAACTGCATCAATTACATCGCCTTTCATTTTGATTCACATTAAACCTCTTCTTAACTTGTTTTTCTGAAATATGACTATATATAGGGTTAATCAATCTTTAGCCACAAGAAGTAAGGAGAACAATGCATTCTATAATGGGGATGAACATGAATACGATCTCGTAGAGGTCCAGGTATATATTCTCTATCTGCTCTTGTACATGATCATTTTTCATGATTGATAAATATATACAACAATGAATATATGAAGATAAGGAGGGTAATAGAGATGGCGAGCAAGAAGCGTGGGATAACGGCGTCAGAGTTAGCGCCGGTGAGATTGGAATCGCCGTTAGGATTTTCGGTGAAGAGATCAGTGGAGAGGTTTTTGGAGAAGAGGAAGAAAAGAAGCAAATGTGTTACACCTTACATTAGTTACACTTGCACCAGCTCCACGTCTTCCTCCTCTTCCCGTAATTTCTAAGAAAAAACAATTATTTAGTTTTACGTTTTTTTTTTTTTCTTAATCATTTTTCCGTCTACTCGACGATGAACTTCAAGTTTTTTCTTTAATTCCGATCTTGTTTTTAAATCAAGATGTTTCATTTGGATCGCTTGTATTAGCTTTTTTCTCCTCATCTAATGCTTTATTTCTCATATATATCATTTAGCAAAATAAGAAAAAGCAGGCGGGATGAGGTAACTCTACTGGTTAGAGCCTTGGCGGCCAATTGTCATGTTTCCGGGTTCGACACCAGTCGGAGGCGAACTGCCTCTTCCATGTCACCTTACACGGATATGGGCTCATGTTTTAGGGCCCATTTGAATACCCGGAAAGAGAGTCTATCTGTGGGCTGCATCTCCCCTTGGGGATTAGTCTGGGCCTCTCCATGGGTCTCGATACCCCATGTTAAAAAAAAAAAAAAAAAAAGCACACTTTGACAAACAGAAAAATATTATTAATGAGAAAATGCAAACATGAAACTAGGTGGATACACCAACGAGTAGCACTAAGAGAGTATATCACTAGGCATCATTCACCATTACAGAAAAAAACTTTGTAGTATTGTACCAGTTAAAAAAAGAGCCATTGCTAGTAAGATACGACTTTCGAGATTCTGTCTATAACCAAATAATCCCCTATATATTAATCCTGGAGCATTACAACTTATAAGTGTAGCCACGTGTTATCACCAGAATGACTTTCAGAATCCTTAGAAAGAAGTTGGTCCATCTAAATATAGATTATACTTTTAGTAAATTAACATTCGTATTGATTAGTAGTGCATAAAATGATACTTTACATTCTTTCCTTAAATAAAAGTTACGGAATTACCTAATATGATTAACATATATATGATAATTAATGTTTTGAATAATAAAGATTTGATAATTTTTTGTATCATTCATCATTTTTGTTTAATTTTTATTATTAAAAATATTAAATAATCATATTAACCATGTAATAAAAAATTAATTTTTTTTTCTTATATATTATATTTTGATTTTTTTTTCAAAACGACTATAAATTACTAAAACAGTTAAAATTCTTACAATGAAAATTTTCTTGGAACAATGTTTTTATTTTTGAAGGTTATAACATTTAAGTGTGACCACGTGTTATTATATATTTTAAGAATGATTCTCAGATTTCTTAAAAAGTAAATTTGTATATCTAAATATAAATTATATTTTTATTAAAACTATCAAATTGATTAGTAATGCATAAAAAAATATTCTTCATTATTTTCTTAAATAAAAACTACAAAATTATCTAATATAATAACATATATATAAAATTAATTATTTTAATAATAAATATTTGATAATAGTTTTTGTATCCTCCATCATTTTTTCAATTTATATTATTAAAAAAATAAAACAATCACATTAATTATATAATATAAAAATCTAGATTTTTTTTTCTTATATGTTATATTTTGAATTTTTAAAAACGATTATAAATTAATAAAACTATTAAAAGTCTTACAATGAAAATTTGTGAACAATGGCTTTATCTTTTTTTGTTAAAAAAATACAAATGATCAAAAAATCATACATGGTATATAAATATGAAGTATCATTTAATATATATTCATATTATATATATAGTTTAATTTTTTTAAAATTAAAATATATATCAAATAAAAATACATACATTTTAATTTTGAAATTTCATTGAAAAGATATTGCGATCAGGAGATTTTAATTTTTAAATTCACATTAATTATTAAAATGGTTATTAATTACTAAAACTATAAAAGTTTTCTCACTGTGTTTAATATTTAAAATTTTTGTTACAACAAATATACAAATTTTGATAAAATCATATGAATAGGAGTTAAGAAGTTTTAATTAAATATTTATATTAAAAGATATTATATATCTATGTCAATATCATTTAAATTTAATTATGTATCATATAATATAAATAAATGATTTCTTTGATTTATGTGCTTACTGTAGTTTAGTTATATACATAATATTTATTTGCTTATCATTTATTTAATACATTTATTATTTCATAATACATAATGAACAAAATATAAATAATAACGTGTAAAAATGATTTATATAAATAATGTTCCTCCCACATAATGTGCGGATCTCTGTTGATGTATTACAATCGAAATCTTTTCTCAATCAATCGAAACTCATACATTTCGCTTGCGTGAAATTAAAATAAAGACAAAAAAAGATGTGAGTTAATAGAAACGCTATCGTAAGCACAAATATTTTAGATTAAATAAGAAATCACCCTTGGAAATTCAAAAAAGATTGAGATCAACCAAAACCCTAATTTTCTTTTCGTCTCCAAATCAATACTTTCAATGTTTGTTCTTAAATGATATTGAAATATATATATATATATTCAAATTATATATATATATATATATATATATATATATATATTTCAATATCATTTAAATTAATACATATATCATATATAAATTATATAAAATATTAATTTCAAAATTTACATTGAGTTGGAAGCCTCGGTTAATAAATATTCATATTAGTAAGAATAATATTTTTGTTACAGCAAATATAAAAATATTAATACAATCATATGAGTAACAAGTTTTAATAAATAAATATTCATATTAAAATATATTATATATTTATGTCAATATCATTTAATTTTACTTATGTACTATATACAATAAATAAATGATTTGTTTTCATTTTTATCAACAAAAAGTATTGTAAATAAAAAGAGAGATTATTTTTATTTATGTTCTTACTCGAATTTAATTATATATGTAATAGTTACTCGCTCTTCAATTATTCAATATATTTTAAAATTGTATAATATGTAAATTAACACAAATAAATAATAATATTTATAAATATTTTGTATACATAATTAATATATATTACACGCAAGTACGGATCTCAAATGTTATTTAATCATATCATTTCAAAAATATGATTCTTTGTATCGAAGTGAGATGGTGAATTATAACATTGAGATAATATCAAAGAAGTTCGATATAAATTTAATAGGTTTAAAAAAATATCAATAAACATGACCCTATAATCAATCTTATATTGACGGTTCATGATTATACCTTTGAATACTTATGACATGGTTGGACGATCAAAGTTAATATTCAATGATTATTAATATATAAATTTTACCCCGCACATGCGCGCGGGTAATCACCTAGTACTTGGTAAAACCAAAGGAATCTACTACAGGAAAATTACTAAACCAGCTCTATATCAAGTGTACACTCAACTCCCATCACAAAAAAAAAGTAAGAGAAGAGCCCTTAAAACGAAATCTTGAAACAACCAAGCGAGAGAGGCAACAAGAGGTATAACAGCGAAGGAAAGAGGTTTGGATCCAAGAGTTTTCAAAAGAGGGTTTTGTGGGAAACATGTCAGAATAACAAGCTTTTAACTCCTTTTCCCAGAGCTGCTTCCAGAACCTATAACGTGTTAATCCAAGAGGTCAACCTCCAATCCCACCAGATAAAGGGTTCATCATCATTCTATACATAGACACTAATATCATTCCCCCCCCCCCCAACATCTGAATTACCCATACTTGTTCCCTGAAAATATGATTGTTTTCAACATGAAGAGCACCAACATATGACTCCCCCTCGGAGAAGACATCTCTTCTTCCCATAACCCTACTCCATGTTTCACATTCTTTCCCATCATCTTTAATACATAAACCAAGCAGAGTTTGCTTTTGTCCACCATTTAAACAATAAAAGGAGTTCAAAGTAATTAAAAAAAGAAGAAGATCCGAATCTAAACGCACTTGTCACCACCTGGAACCCTTGTGAAAAAGATTCCTACACCACCAAGTTACTTACAAGTTTGATCAACATCCCAGTAAAATCTTCCAAGTCCATGGTTTCACACTCTCCTTTTGATCAACCCATCACAGATTCAGAGTTGATCTGACCACCCCTTGCATGCGACGCAGACTCACTAATAGCTGACGGTTTACGACCAAAGTTTAACAAATAGTTCCTCTGGTCATCACTTGTGTGACGGAGGCTCGCACGTAAAAGCTCAGCGGGCATTTCCCTCTTTATCGCCAGCTCCAAAACATCCGCTGCATTCCCTTGATTCTGGCTACAGATTGTCTCATATTTGCTCCTGCAGTATTTGGTAAGAAGGCTGAAGAATTCATTAAACGAGGCTCTCCAGAGACCATCATTAGAGCTGCCATGGACGCCTCGAGGAACCACCACTACTTCAGCAGCTCTGTCGAGAAGAGATATCAAGACAACTGAAGCACCATCCCCGGAAGAACTTCCAATAGGACGCAGAGGTGGCTGCTCTGAAGAACAGACTACAGCTGCAAGGCAAGCACTCAGCGCTCGGAGGTCCATAGCTTGAACACAGACCGTGACTGCCTTGGCGAGATTAGCAACCGTCTCGGCTGCTAGAGTATCTGATGGCAGGCTGCCGAAGAGATATCTCAAGTGGCGGAATATAGCCATACAGACAACTCGAGAAATCTCAGTACCTGGAACTAGAAGCTGTATGTACTTTGTAAGCATTTTCCGACCCTTTGGAAGAGTTGCTATACGCAAAAAGACAAGATCATCCTTAGCAATCAACCCTGACTTCTGACCGGTTTTGCTGAACGGATCAGCAAGCTGAAGTGCTGTCGCTAGTCCTTCAAGCAGGATCTGGCGCTTTCTCCTGACCTGAGCACCTCCATCCTGAGGCCTTGTGGATTGGAGATTCCTGTCAATGTCAACTATGTCGATAAGAACTCCAAGAGCATCTTCAATTGTCACCCTAGCTGCGACAAGTGGTTCCTGCTCCAAATGTTTTCCTGATCCCTTATGATCCCCGCTTCCATCATTAAGACCTGGAGAAGAGTCAGCCTCAAGCAAGGCGCGTGGCCTGCGAATATAAGGAAGTGTGATCTTTCCAAGAGCATCTACATGAACTTGTGGATGCTGTTCAGAACTTTTACGGGACTTAGGTTGGTGGTCTTTCAACTGAGAAGGGTAGAAGTGAGAGATTGCTCCAGATCCGGAAGAAGACTTCTTAACAAGTCGAGCTTGGTGGTAATAATCATTGACATAGGGATCATTGCTGTGTGAGTTGGAGTGCTGCATCTTGATTATACTCTCTATTTCTTCTGAAGTCATGTACTTTGATCTAAATTGTAATCCACTTTCACTTTTCTGACTAGCTGCGTCTGAAGCCTGTTGAGAGATGCCTTTGTTCTTTCGACTTCTATGAGAAGACTTATGCTTGTGTTCCCTAATTTCACCACTCCCAAAAGAGACTTTACGTGATGGTGAAGGATAGGAACTATACAGCTGAGACTGTAGCGCCGCTAGTTGAGCATACGATTGTCTCTGCTGGAGGGCCATCATATGTTGTGACATAAGATCATTCCGAGGAGGCAGTTGTTGATGTTGTTGTTGCACCAGACTATGTAATAAACCAGAATGATCTCCGTGCAGAAGACCAGGATCAGTGACCCAATGAGGTTGCACCATGTTACCAAGCGTAGGACCACACGAGGCATATCTAGTCAAGTTACCACCATAGTGGGGCCCGTGTGACAGCCCTGAAAGATGAAGTCTGGAATTTGACAGCGGGGGAGGTCCAGTAAAATTCAACTGAGAACCACTGGGAAGAGAAGGAGCGCGATGGAGATTTCCAGGTGAAGTCTGCTGAGATCTGCTACCTGGCGGGGGAAAAGAGGTGAAAGTTGATTCTGGTACAATAATCGGTTCACTATTGTAGTGCTGCAGCGGTGGTGGCTGGTGAGGATAAGAGGATGTCCTGTACAAAGGTTTTGAATGAGCAGATGATTGTGACTGTGGGGACCATCTATTTGCTTCTTGATCTTGCTCGTCCAACCAGCTTGTGAGCTCTGTATCGTGAGTCCAATCGGTAGCAGAAGAACCTGAAGATAAAGTACATTCAGAAAAAAATTAATGGTGGAAATAATAGCACGAAACAGGTGATATGATGTTTCAAGACGAACGAAAACTGAATCTGCAACTTAATATGACCACAAAATTTCTTCAACTAACAAATTTATCTACAATCCAACATTTTACCATAAGAAGGGACCAGGTTACTCAGAAATGATTTAACGATGAGTTTACCGAGTAAAAAGCTGCCAACTTTGGAAACAGACCAGAAAAATAACTATAAATGTATACAGTAATAAAACAAGCTAAGAATTCAACTCACTCTCTCTTGAAAAGGATCCTGATCCTCTGTCACCAATAACTCCAAGGTGTTTGGGTCCGGTAACATTTCTATTTAGCTACACATAGAAAACATGTAAGATTTAGAATCACAAACAACAGTTCAAAACTAAGAGAAGAAACTGAAGAACAAGAACATGCATATGACCATATAACATGGTAGTGAAGATATTAAGATCGTCATAGCAGTGTTTGCAAATAAAAGTTAAGCTAACCTTTGCAAAAGTTGTAGCAAGATCATCCATGTCAGATAGTGACCCTAATCCTGCACCCTGCAATCATCAAACATTGTGTATGTATCAGTAAAACACCCTTCACCGTTTTTTACTACACGTGTTAGATTTCAACAGAGAAAACACATATTACCTCTGCTTTATCAAACAAGTGATACTCATCATCATCAGCAGCAGCATGTCCAAGAACAGGAGCGACCACTTCATCATCGTCAATACCTCCCAATGACATTTCGTCAAGATTTTGCCCAAAAAACTCATACTGAGATGCATCAAAGAGCGAACTATTCTGATCTGCAGAGACAAACACGGCCATTTTCAGCAACCAATGTCAGAAACACATAGACTTAAAAGCTCTAAAAGTAAGCTTTTTAGTATTCAAATTGGTTCAATCATTCATGCAATTAGAGCACAAGAAGAACAACTAAACAAAAACCAGATCCCCCATACAGACATAATCTACAGGGAAACCAACCAAGTACGAGATAAGCTGAGTGTCCTAAACCATACAACACACAATTAGCATAAATTTCATCCCTTTATGTGGTCTTATCACTCGTGAAACGAACCACAAAGCAACACACAAAACACGGATCTCAGCTAACATTCACAAAGAGAAAGAAAGGAACATCCTTTCGATGAGATAAAAACGAGGGAGGAGTGACCTGAGGAAGAGCGAACAAAGTTGTACAAGTCCCTGGAATCGGATCTCTCCATGATCGGCACGAATAGGTTTCGAACAAAAAAGAACGAAGCTTTAGATATCACCAGAGGAGACGAGAGAAGGAAGAAAGAGAAATCGTCTTCCTTCGCTAGGGTTTTCCCTAATCTTCAGATAGGGATGGCTTCTCAACGACAGAGAGAGAGAGGTGAGATGGTGAGGTTTTCAATTTGAAGGGATAGACACAAGTAAACTTGGAAGGAAGATCTCGCTCTCTCTCTCCGCGTTAAAAAGAGAGAAGAGATGAATGAGGAAGAAGAAGAAGAAGAAGAAAGCTGTGGCCTTTGTTGTTGATGTTCTGTTTCCTTCTTCGCCGTGTGTTACATCGACACATGACCTTGCCCAACCCAAAATCCACACTCTTTTCTTTTTTTTTTTAATTTATTTTATTTCACTTTTGTTACTTAGGTAAAATAGTATTAAATGGTTGTTAATAAAATCATATTAATTTTTAAAAATAAAAATAAATCCGATATATAATAATAAATTTAAATTAATAATATTTATTATTATTAATAAATTATGAAATACTTGTTGTTGTTTAAACAAATCTAAGGTTTTTAATTTTGATTTCAATCTATTGATGATTGATGAATACAGCTTATGATAACATGTTAGTAATCAATACTAATGAAGTAAATAAATATCGTTGTCAAAAAAAAAGTAAATAATTATCCATAGATTTAATTCATTTTGACATAAAGATTTAAATGAATTTTCAAATAATTATAAATTATTTAAAACAATAATAGTATAAGTAAATTTTAATCGTCTATTACATCATATCGTTAATCATTTTGAACGAATTTTATCATGTTTAACATTTTATCATTGCCAAATCTTACAGTTTTACCACTATTTGATGGTAATAATCTTAACTAAAAGTAAAACACAATCATGGACACATCTCAATTGCAGCAAACTAGAACCTCTTAAAAAGCCTTGTATATGCACATCAAAATAATTGCATTATAAATCTTGAATCAACTCGAGGATGACTAATATGGAGAGAGCACTCACCACTTTGGTTCTGTCTAAAAAATGATGTTTCTATGAGTCAAAGCGAAAGATGCTTTCTGTCCAGATCCCACTGATTCTTTTATTCCTTGTGATTTAAGGGCCACTGCGTTACTTGTTTGTAACTCAACCCAAATATTAAAACATTCATATTATAAAACATTATCTATTTGGTCCATGTGAATATGTATTTTAGCCTGGCCGTTCCAGTTGATCTCTCATTATGGTCCACCTCTTTAAACTATGAAAACTATTTGCTGTTACTTAGTTGTATTTTCCTTATGTTCCAGAATATTCCAAGAAACCTCTAGAAAAAGAATCTATATAAATAACATGTATATCTACGTTTAAATGTTGTGAGGGAACCAAATAAAGCCGATGTAAAAGAGTGAGTGAGGTTATTACAAAGTTTACACACACAATCTGGGGAGTATACTATTACATACATATGAATCAGAGTCCTAGAAGAGCCAATGCTTCTTCCTCTGTTGTCTTGTGGGAACATCTGGAAGAGCAAGGAACTACTAATTCAGAAAGTTGGAGACTTAAGATTCAATGAAGCAAATGGATATTACTAAAGATGATGATGATAAATGACTAAAAAACCAGAGTTGGTAGAAGAGACTTCGAGTGTTTACCTCCACTAGAGTATAGCGAATTGTAATGCACTTCGCTCCAGAAGCTAAGCCAAGCCTCTGCAGAACAGCAAAATGATTCCTTTAAGGACTGAGTAAGGTTGCTAGGCAAGGCAGAAAGAGAGAGAGTTTGTACCTCGAAGAGGGTTCTTATTATGAGGAAGTATCTCGATGTAGGATTGTTCCCGAAATGATGTGACTAAGCAGATCTTCGCTTCAAACTACAGTAATGCTGAATCAGCAGCCAGTCATTCATTCAAAGTAAAAAAAAGAACAAAAAATGTAACTGAATCAGAACATGATTTCTCGAGATGCAGTTGCTGACAGAATCTCTGAGGTGTATTTATAAACTGCTTGCAGTCTTATAGTAAACTCAGAATATGATAAAAAAATTTCAAAAACTTACGCGATCTGCAGCAGCTTGAAGAGTAACGTGGTCTCCCCATTCACCCGGTCTAGTCACATCGAAGAATGAATCAGATAACAATTTTATCCCTCACTGATACAAACTAAAAGCAAAAACAAAGATGACTCACTTTTTCATCTTCCTGGTGTAGTGTCTGTATTTCATCGGCACATATCCTTCGTATAACTTTCGTTGCTTTTTCAACTAAAAAATGCACAATGCTTAGTCAGAATAATGGAAGTATTAACTATTAAGTAGTATGTGGCCAACAAGTTTGAGATAAACCAAGTTCAGAGGAGTTCACAACTAATGGGATTGAAAAACTTTAGGAATGAGGCTTAAGTGCTAAAGCCAAAAAAAAAGTTTCAGAGACTGAAAACCAAGTCACCAGAGAGAAAGAAACAGCTTGGAGAGGTGAAGAAGCAAAAGTCTATTGACAATGCAAATACATACAACAATTAACCATTTATCCCTAGAGGCCCTGACTAAATACTTCATCCCTGGAGGCATTGGCTATACATAAAACTAAGCATGCATCCCTGAAGGCACCGACTCTAAAGTTGTGAACAAGAAACAGAGTTGCACTATGGTCCTCAGACAGTACCTGCTTTACAATATGCTTCCTTACATGCTTATGGTAATCTGGATTGCGGAAAAGCTGGTCAGCTAGAGCTCGGAACTGGCAAACAAGTATAACATATTGATAGATCAAAATCAATTAAAAAGATAACTGAAGAGTCCAAAAAAGCTCTATACGGATGTTCCTTCCGGCATACCTGGCAATTCCCATCCCCCTCCATCTGTAGTTCAGCTAAACCATACGTGGCCAACCTGAAGAAAAGAAGAGACAATCAAAGAAAACCAATGTTACAGCTAAATAGATTGAAGAAAACTAATAGTCAATCTAAGGAATTTGACCAATGCATAATATAATCAGAATCAAATGGAGAGTGCAATGAAGTATAAGAAGAAAAAAACAAAGGATGTTGATAAGAAGAATAAGAACCTCCCAGAGAGCAGCTCATGGTCTAATGTTGCATCATTTATATCAGGTATTTGCCTGTTAATCCGAGGAGTGTGCTGCCAAATACGACATTCCATACAACAAAAAGCAAAAGGTTACCTTCAAGTGTAGGATTAGAACATTCAAAGTATGTCTCTCATTCATACAAATGAAGTATGAGTAGGTAAAAAAAGAAGCTTATCATACAGGGATAGAATCTAAATGAGAGAGTCTCCTCCCAAGCATTCCCTCTCTTCTTCTTAAGCTCTCATCCTCAGCTAGTATACGTGCAATGGTCTGATCATCCTCTGTATCCGCCACACTGCTACTAAAACTCGAGTTTGAACTCGCACTTGTACTGCCCCCTGCTCCTCCACTTCCACTTCCACTTGCACTAGCAAATGGATTCCTATTGCGTTCATCCATGGTGGTTTGGATTCTACACTATAAATACAACCTAGGAAGTACAAAGAGAGTATCAAAAACATATCTTTAAGAGCTCATAAGCTCTGTTATGGATCTAAAGCCAAACCCAACAAAACGAAAACCCTAATCGTGATTCGTGAGAGACTAGAATCAAAGTAACCAACCAAAATCCAATTGTTAAATGTTGAAATCCGTGACGGAAGATGATACTTTACACATTCAATCGGACGGGATTACAGTATCATGGACCCAAGATCACACCCACAATTCGAATTAATCCGACGTCGATCGAATAGCAAACAAAGAAAAATTCAGAAAGTTACCGAAAATATTCAGAAAGCTCAATCTGTGGGCTTGACTTGGGAAAGATCAATTGGATCAGGTAAAGAAGATTTTCTGATTCGTCTTCTTCTCGCAGGAGAGGTTTTCGTCGTCTTCTTCTGATTCGTGAGTTCCTCTCAAAGACTCGTTTTTGTCTTCTTTGGCGGTCAAAGGATACGTCACCCTTTTTTCTTTGGCTGAGTCGTACGGTACGCGTAACGCTCGTGTGTCTCGACGTCTTTTTAAAATTATTGTTTTGACATTGTTAATTTCAGTTAATCGTATTATGATTTGCTATGTCTCTGATATTTAATATTAATATATTCTATTTGTGCTTAAGTTCTAAGTATATAGTTTTGTATGATTGTATTTCATATCTACCATAGTTGCAACACATATTGATTGATAGAATAGAAGTAAAATATGTTTAACTGAATAGCTAAAAGATTAATGTAATACTTTTATATATATTGAAAATCTACAAGATAACCCTAATTATACAAAAAAAAGTTTGAGGATACAAAATTAACTATTATTTATCATATAACATTTCTGTATTAATTTTAAAAACTAGGTTAGATCAATTTCTATATAAATTAATGTATCTTGTAATATTATTTTTAATCAAAATCTAATAGTAAGTATTTCTTAACATGTTATTCTCATCAGGTTATCATTTTTGGCTAAGAATATACGATTAGTGTACACACAAACTAATCATTTAAAATCATTAACAATAATTGTTTTTGGTGTTTCGAACATTTTAATGGAGAGAAAGTGTGATGTTATATAAATGATTTTTGACTTGCTTATCTTAGAAGTGGAAAAAAATATGCAATGGTTTTCAGTTAAAACGATAATCAAATATTGTATCCACAAATATCATCCTTGAGAACGGTAAAACTATTATCCAAACACAAACGAGCTTCATTCCCCATTGCTTTATCTCTCAACTTCTTCAATCTCTCACCCATCTCTTCATCCTCCATAACTTTCCTTAACCCATCTTCAACCTCTTCCTCTCCAAAACCGCTTATT
Source organism: Moricandia arvensis (assembly GCA_905132765.1). Taxonomy (NCBI): domain Eukaryota; kingdom Viridiplantae; phylum Streptophyta; class Magnoliopsida; order Brassicales; family Brassicaceae; genus Moricandia; species Moricandia arvensis. The sequence continues at coordinate 39,322 of CAJHQP010002314.1, read as the reverse complement.
CTCACCCCAATCTTCCACACATCCACGATGTATCTACAGTTCACAAACTGGTCTCCTGCTACAGGATAACACACTAGCCTCCGACAACTTGCCACCGCCTATTGTACAAACAACTCATGACTCAAAACTATACACGTTGTACATGGATACTACATACGTTTTAGTAATATTTTATATAGATTAGGTTTAAGTAAGGTGTACCTCCATGGTCGAGTTCCAGCCACAATGGGTCACATAACAACCCACTGAGTCGTTTTTAAGAACTTCAACCTGCGGGGCCCATGGCACGATCCTTCCTTGGTTCTTGACTCTATGGACGAACCCTGGTGGCAGTCCCTCTTGCCAAGCCCTGTTTAGGGCCCAAATGAACGGTCTTCCTGACGCCTCCAACGCTAATGCCAACGTTCTAATCTTTGATTCTCCTATTGGAGAAACCCAGCTTCCAAATGAGATGTAAGTAACTGAGTTTGGTTTCTGTTCTTGTAGCCAACCAAGACAAGATCTGTCTTCTTCCCAGAAACTAGGGTTCTTGGTTAGAGTTTTATCACTTGTTGCCCCTCGGTTATGTAACGGACCAACGTAAAGAATTTGAGGGTTTGGATTGTTATTGTCTTTATTGGTGAATTCAGGTTCATATTCGTCTTTGAAGGAGTTTACCAAGATCCACCGGAGTTTTTTTACTCGTTCTTGGGTTCTTTGCCAGAACTTGAATCGTCTTTTTTGAGCCGTTGGAGTACCGATCAGCCACAATAGATCTCCGGTGGATAGAAGCGGTTGCTCAGGTAGGAGTAGTGGTTTTTCTGGCTGACGAGGACACCCTACACAAAAAATGTTACAACTATATAACTATGCAATCATTTAATAACCAACAACAAACTAAACAAATTGTATTTCGTGTCTAACGTGTTTTGATATACACTAATAATCAATTTGACATAAACCCTATACATATTTTTCTTATACATATCAAGTAACATATGTTCGACGTAACTGAAACCACCTAGACATTAACACGTACGTATACGGTTGATTGACCACACCAATCAATTACAGTTATCTGTATTTTTATAGATGGTCTACGTCTATTCTACCATCTTAAACTCAACATTACCTTGTAAGAATTTTTTTTTTTTTGGGAATTCACAAAGGTGCTTTATCATGAGATTTGGGTTCAATCAGCATGACAATGCCACGAGATAAACATTAATTGCTTGGTCTACGTTGGAATATTCAATGCTTAACATTAGTATATATTATCTTATTATTTATTTATAAGAAAATAGAACTCTATTCATGCGTTACGTATTTGATATGTATACGGCATTAGAGCACCCGCAACAAGAAATCCTTAAGGGGAATCCTTAGGAAAATAGTAATTTTATAATCAGTAGGTCCCATGAACAGTTAAGAATTCTATCCTTAAAATTTTTATTTAAGGATTGATCCTTACACTATTCGCGGGCTCCACTGCATACGTGGCGGCTCGTGAATGGTTAATTTTTTTTTTGTAAAGAAAAAATCTGAAATATCCTTATATAATCTGAAATGCCCTTTTTTTCCTAAGGATTTTCCGTAAGGACCATTGTTGCGGGTGCTCTTACAGCATATACTATTTCGGATAGGCTTTCTTTGGGTTTAATAATAGTATTATTTATGTATAAGTTAGAGTACATGCGGTAGTACGTACATTCTTCATTGGGACATACCAATGAACAGGAGAGATTGTAAACTGATATTACACAGATATTATACATAAGTTTGTTAACTATATATCAGATTAAATCTATTCAAAATAACTATAATTAGATCAACTCTATCTTAGATAAGATAATAGAGATAATCCCACTCTATACCAATATGTTCAAAATGCCCTATGACTTAAACGCATGTATGTGTCAAATTATATTTATGTATATTCTTCAATTGAACGTACCTACTTGTTCTGCATATCATGACTCCTTAATCTGCACATTATTATTCGACAACGCTGCATGCGCGTCTTAAGCGCTAGTTCTCATGTGAAAATGATTTGTGGTTCAATAATAAAACCAAAATTCGTAAGATTTTCACTTTATTTGTTTTGGATTTTTATTTCTTTATCGCTTCCAATGATTCCATTTCGGGTAATCATATAAGCAGGTAATTATCATCTACAAATAATATTGATTTCTGGATTTCAAAATTGGAGGCTTGTACTTTCAGTTTTTGTAAAACGAAATATTAATTGAGCAGCTCATTCAACAAAGTCTTTTTCTATTTCGATTGTCTATAGCTTTTGTATTGTCTGACGCTATCATTTTATTCAGACTATATTTTATCAAGTTAAATAAAGTTCTAACTTTACAGATTTTTTTTTATCAATTGCAGATATTTTGTTTAAAACCTATTGAATACAACCAGTTACATGTCAACAATAGACAACTAGTTACGTACCATGATATCATTTTTAGTGAATTTAATTATATTCAAACAAAAAAAAACACTGTTTTGCATCTAGTGCTACAATTTTTTAATGCTTTTAGAATCTAAAAGAATCAAAAGAATATGTGAAAAATACACTATGGATTTTTCTGGACAGGAACATTAATTGTTGTATTTTATTAATTGTTACCATGATATCATTAGTAACGAATGTAGCAACATTTTTTGTTTTGTTTTTCGAATTAATGTATGAAACTATTGATGCCATATTTTATTTTAATTGTTTTAATTTTTTTGCCGACATGAAATATACAAATTATTCTGGACAGGAGCATATGACAGCATGGTTTAGTATTAATTCCGCGGTTTTTATCAGTGTTCAAATTGGATAGGACTCGTTTGATTTGTATATTATGAATATTATTTTATGTCAACCAAAAATAAAACTAATATACATATGTATAAGTGATTAAGATTAACTATGATATATTTGGCAACTTTCTCCAAAAAAGAACTAGGATATATGTGAATTAACCGTTGTATTAAAATAAATCAGATTACCTTTTCGGGAAACTATGCCTGTCCTTACTAGATCTGGTATGGCTTCTATCATACGGTAAGCAGCCAACATCACCGGCCAGAAACCGGCGACAGGAACACCACACCGATCAGCCACTCTTATAGCCCACGAAGCCAACAAATCAACCACAACACAAGCCACACCCACGTCTTCTTCTAGTAGGAATTGTTCGAGCTGAGACGGCATGATGTTCTCCATAGACTTCTCTATGGAGAAGAAGTCAGAGGGAGGTGCGTCTGGACGTTCTTGACCGTCTGATAAGGCCAAGAACGTGATCCCAAGATCCTCACCAGTGGTCGAGATCCTACGGTGGATAGACTCGGGAGTCATAACGACAGGGGAGAATCCACGGCTGAGGAAGGCCGACGCGAGGTGGAGCATCGGGGTGACATGGCCTTGCGCCGGGTAAGGGATGAATATTATCTTTGGCTTTTGTGTTACTTTCATATCTTGTTCTTTGCTTCGGTTTTGATATAATTCTTCAAATGTTTTTTGAATCTTGGTAATTGATAGTGCTTAAAGTATGTGATTCGGGTTGTTATAACAAGGAAGATGAAAGACTATATAGAAGATTATTAATTTAGTTTTATTGCACACCATGCATGTGCTATATTGACTCAACCAACCTGTCCATTGCATGTAAAGAAAATATATGTCCACGTCCCTAATATTCAGAAAGGAAGACTCGACCACACTACTTTTCCAAGGAAACTTTTCTATTCTGGTTGTTGGGCCGTTACTTGTGTACTACTATATACTACTATATAATAACATAATATATTTACGATTTACATCTTTATCAACATGTGTTTCGCGCATGGACCACCGTTTTGGTTATAAATATCCCTTTCTACGATATATATGCTAATATGCACTAATGCACACGCACATATATTGCGAATCTGTAGTTGAAAAAGGAAATGTGAACTGGTACGTGATTTGTTGTATACACTGTTACGGTGGCTGCATTAATAAAACATTTTGTATGAAAATGGAAACCATGCACTAAATCGAATATAAAACATTAAGTAGGGTTAATAGTGGCATGAAGTCAGTCAAAAATCATTCAAAAAAACATTAAAAAGGAAAGTCGAGGGCATGTTGACACCAGCGATCCAAAAGATCTCAAAGTACATATCGAATCTTCCTAATCAATAACAAGAGCATCTCCATCAGTTAAGAACCTTTAACGGGTTCTTAACTTCTTTTTTTTTTTGATTTTTTCAAAAAAAAAAAAGAAAAAATTAAAAGCCAACCAATCATGAACTGCCACGTGTTAGTGGAGCCCACGAAACAGTGTAAGAACCGGTTCTTAAAATGAGATTTTCGGAACCGGTTCTTAAAATGAGATTTTCGGAACCGGTTCTTAAGAAAAATGGTAGGGCCCGCCACCACTTTTTCTTAAGAATCTCCCTTAAGAGCCTCCAATGGAGGTGCTCTAAACTATTTGGTCCATCCGTCCATATATTAAATAGAAAATAGTACACTTACAGTCCATATATACAGAGAGAGTATGTGATTTGAGATGAACTGTCGGTCCATGGGGCACCATCGGTCTTAAGTTTGAGAGATGATCTAGCATATACGTTTGTTCGCAGCAACTTCGTTAAGGTTAATTACAAAAAAAAAAAAAAACACTTTCTTAAGGTTTGTTTCTGATTACTATTTCTTTTGTGTTCGGGTTTTTATCTCTAGTCATAGTTCGTTATAAGTTCTATTTTTAATTTTCTGTTATCTTTGTAATTTGTAAGAAACATTGAAAATCAAAATTAAATTTAATATGTTTATCAAAAAGAAAAGTGATATGAGATGAACCATGATCATAAATATTTGGATCCGTCTCAAACTATTTGTATCTTCTACCATTTTATTACTAAAAGTATGTTTGATGATGAGTTAACAAAAAAAAAATTTGATAAGCCCAAATTATATCAATGCTTTATAAAGAAATTTAAAGCAGTAAATTTAATGACTTTAAATCAATTAACATGTCACCACGATTTTAACCACTTTTCGCCAATATCCCTATCTGTTGGACAATTGATGGTGAGTGTTAGAATTCTGATATTTTGTTATAAATTGGTGAGTTAAAACCATTCGGTAACTCAAAACCAACTCTTCATTTCATTTCTTATACCGTCAGCACTAGATCTAAGATTTTGGAGGGTCTAAATATTATTTTAAGTAATTTTCTAATAATTTTTTTTATAATTTGAAAATCTATTTCTATATACAAACTTCAAAAAAGGGGACTAAATTAATGTTTCACCTCGATATGTTCCATGAGCGGACCGAGAGAACAACGGACGGGGTCTTGTGCCCCCATCTAATTTTCTATTTTCTTTAACAAATACTATAAAATCAATAGAAATGCCCCTAACCCAAAACTTAAATATAGTGAAGAATTTTTTTGTGCCCCCAACTAAATTTCTTTCTAGATCCACCCTTGACTATGACCAGATCCAACCATATGTATATTGTACATAGGCTTTTATCCAGTGTTTTTACGCCTGACCTAGACCCGCGGTCGGACCAACAAACCCGGTGATCCGTTAAGTAATCCGGTTAGGGTTTAAAAAAATTTCCGCTAATTAAAGACTTGATAAAACCCGCTTAAAATCCTTAAATCCGACAACTCGGCTACTGGTTGAACCATCAGATGAACCAGTATATAACTTTTATTTACTTTTTTCTTAAGTTTTGAATTAAATATTTTTGTATTAAAAATAAGAATTTAGTTTTCGTGAAATTATCGTTTTCTACTTTTCTTTGCTACCACATATACTCTATATTTCCTTTAATTTTTTTTTTTTTAATTTTGTTATTTTTATCGTGAATAGTATTTATTTTAACCCTCCAGATTCTAACTTCTACTATAATGTAAATTAGTTCTTTTATTCTTTTCGTGAATCACATGTTTTATCTTATTTTTTTTGATTTTACATATTTCTAAGTAAATAATGTTTTGTTGTGAATAAAATTTATGGAACTTATTCAATTTTTAAAAATTAGATATAATATTGACTAAACTATTTTATTGTGTGTTGACAAAAAAAACTATTTTATTATGAAATTTAGATTTTGATATACATTTGAAGATATAGTGAACGATGATAGAAAGAATCAAAATTATTTAATGAAATTTAGTATTAATTTATTTTGTTATCAAAAATCTATTAAAATCTTGATGTTTATTTTAGTTTATTTTGATTTAAAATTTAATTTTATTAGTTACATTATATATCTAAAATTTATGAGTTTTAAGTCTTGTTATGTTTTATTTTATATGTCCTAACTTCTAATTTCTTACCAAAAATATAAAATAATATACTTATTTTTAAATATATTTTATAAATCAAAATAAAAATAAAAAAACTAAATTTAAATATTTTCTATATACTTTTTTAAAAGAATGTGAAATTATTTTTGTATTTTTAATAATTATTATATAATCATATATTAAAAATATTAATTTATTAACATGTGCTTTGCTCACGGTCGATCAAATGACTTTTAAATCAAAGTCATTAATGCTGGAATGGCACTTGATAGAAGACAGCCGTGCATGGAGTGTGATTACGTACTTAGGACTTATTTTAGCACCCCATGCATGACTTCAAACTTATAAAGGCAGTTGTTAAGGTCAATAAGCAAAACTAATTAATATTCTAGAAAATAAATTATAAGAATGGCAAGTACAAATATTAATAGTTGATTAGCTGGATTAAGAGATCGAAAGCCGCTAAAGAAGGAGATCCATAGAGGATCAATGCTTGTGCCTATTGATTCTTGCTTTCTGAAATCATTAATGACCTATCCATCTCGATTTATGTTTATGTTACTCTGGTTCGTATATTTGATAAAATAGAAAGCAAAATATTAACTGAAAATTAAAATTTGGTCGGCCCAAAATCAAGAAAGGTTTGTATGTGACAACTCGTCCAATGGAATCTATGCTCATAGTCTTGCAGAGCACTGATCTTAACCTTTCATCTATGAATCTTCATTGATTCTTCCAGATAAGTTATTGGTGCACTTGACGTACTTCGAACCCAAAACTTCACATTTTAACAATCTTTCCATAAAACAAATTGTCACCAAGTGACATGCATCTCAACAAATCAAAAAGTGTTTGGTACGTAGTAGGTATTGGGATGTTCAATTCGGTTTAAGTTCAATTGAGTTTATTTTTTTTTGGGGTATAAAATTTTGCGCCAATTGTATATTTTATAATATCACAAAAATTATTTTTAAGTATAATTCTAAAAGATTTCTAAATTTATTTTAAATTAATAAATTATCTTAGTCTTTACATTGTTAATTTATATAAAAATATTGTATTTGTGTATGGCTCAAAAAGGCAAAGTTCAATTCAAAAACTTGGAAAGTTAAACAACTTTTATTAAACAAAAACTAGGTGGCATGATTAAAAAGTGGTTGTTTGGACGAAAAAAACACAAACAAGTTAATACTAACACTAACAACTCTATAAATGTATGATATATTATTTTCAAAAAATAAAATAACATTGTTGAAACTTAGAAAAAACTTATTCATAGTCAACTTTCAAAGGCAATAGCCAAAACCTAAGAGTCTCAGCATTGTACTAAATACAAAAAATACCTAAAACGGAGTCTTTAAGTTAATTATTTATAGTGTACATATTTATTGAAGTCTTTGAGTATTCTGGGTACTTGTTTATAATTGGGTTCAACTTTAATTTAAGGTTTTTCTTTGTTTCTAGTTTTTTTCCAAGTTTTTTTCAGATATCCATTCAACTTCAACTTTGATTCAGTTTAGTAAAATCCAAAATCAAACTACCGTAAAACAAAATCTATTTGAATATTATATATGATTTAGTTTGGTTCGAATTTACCTTTCTCAAGTCGGATTGGTTTGAATTTTTGGATTTGTTTTTCTTTTCCACCCTGAGAACTTAGCACGAAACCAATATGTTTTGAAAGACTGTTTCAGATTGGAACAAACTCACTTCTATATTTTGCGGTTGCCCGTTCTAAAACTACACCAATTCATCTAATACTAAAACTCGATCTGATCATGTATCTTTATAAAACGTAATGTATTATTCCATCTATAAAAAGATCTGAATTTCATTCATTCATTGTACTAATAATCTTTTCTTAGAGAGAATTAATTTTCTTTTGGCAATAACATTCACAAATCCCAATGTATTTCCACAATACTATATGGCGATGAAATTGACTTATACACGTATTATACTCGAGGAAGTTTTAACTACACGAGTTTTTAACCTTTCTGGTGACTACTCAATCTTGTACAAGTCATTTGTAAACTACATACGTTTAAAAGTGTAAAAGGAACATGTCGAATTTCAAACGTAACATTCACATATGAATTATATCTACTATATTAAAACAAAGTCTTATTTTTTTATGTACTCACAAATAGTCTAAATATAACTATTACTTAGATTTTTTATTATTTTTACTTCTACATAACTTGAATATTATTAAATAAATATACTAGCCCAAAATTAAAAAAACTAAATAAGTAATCTATTGTTTTTTTAAATAATCAATTCAATTTATATTACACTAAATGTAAATAAATAACTAATTAATTATATTTGATTTACTAATATAAAATAATTATATATGCTTACAACTGAGTATATACGCATCAGATTTTTTTATTTGGATTCAGTTCAGATTTCAGATTACATATTTTATACTAAAATTTACTTCAAATAAATAAATAAACGTTAAATTTTCATCGAAAAATTATCCGCGATTTAGCGCGAATTAGAATCTAGTAAGTGTTTAGTCACCAAAGTTCATGTATAAAAAACACGTGTAGTTCTATCTTTCAAACCATTATCTTTATCGAACTAAAATCATAAGCTACTTGCATTTAGAAGTATGAAAAAATATAATTCATTCCTATTCTTTTGCTTTATGGATTGGTATGCATGATCTAGTTTTTCAAATCATATATATATATATAAATAATCAGTGTCTCAAGATAATTATTCAAATAATTAATAAAAAATATACTCTTGAGTTTATAAAATTGACGGTTATGTTTCCTAAGAAAGGAAAGATAGTACTTTTAGTTTAAAAGGCTTGAAAATCCAGCCCGAACATAAAGGAAATACGGGAACTGTTTTTGTAAAAATAAGAATCATGTGATACTTCTAGATATAATTAAGAAAAAGCAAGAAAGTCATCGAATTGAATAATGTCCCAACTTTCAAATCCACCGTAATTAGGACGAGGCGTCTGTTTGTTCACTTCAGAATGAACGCAGAGAAAAACGTCAAAGAAAAACGCGAATCCTCAAATTAGTGCTCTACAGCTCTAGCTAGCGCTCCAATCCCATACATATTAGACCATGATTAAAAGAGGATTCTTAGAGGGTTTCTTAAGGCGTGGGGTCTATGAACAGTGTAAGAACCGGTTACAAAAACTACTAAATAAGAACCAGTTTTTATGAGTTTCTTACACTGTTTACGGGCCCCACTGACACGTGACGGCTCACGATTGATTCATTTAAAAAAAAAAAAAAAACTAAAAAGTTAAGAAAACCCCCCTTAGGATTTTGGGTTAATTATGCCCTTAACTAAAATGATATTATATCATATATTCATTTTATACATAATACTTAGGGTATGACTGAGTGACACTTTTGGAGTAAATGTTTTGGAGTAAATGTATTTTACTCTGAGTTCTGCTTAATTATTGCCAATCAGGTTAACTACAACATAAATATATATCTGCCACTTTCAGAACATTGTTAGTGGGAGTTTATTTCTAAAAGTCTTTTTCCTATTTAATTATAATATAAAAATTAAATAACTAAAATTTTAATAAAAATATAATTGCACTGGTTATCAAGTGACACTTGCGTAGGAGAGTTCTCATGATCAGTTAAAATCCTCTTTATAAAAACCTATACATTTCTTTCTTTTTTTTATCTAAATTTTTCTCACTTTTTTTTTTGTTACTTTTTTTAGTAAAAAACTGTTATGGAGAGACCGTGGTTGCTCTTAAATTCTCAACTATTACACAATTAGTTATAAGTTTTTCATGTGTTCACGAAGTTCACCACTAAAACCATATGTTCATCACTAAAATAACAATTAATTAAAATTTGACAAGTTATATTTTCTTTACTAGAAAAGTGAAAATAATAAAAAATAATAGTATTAATTCTCAAAAAAGGAAAAAATTTAAGTTGATTTGGCAAAATAAACCATAAATGTTAAAGGATGAATCATAAACCTTAAACTTTAGGGGGTGAACCCTAAACCCTATGAGTGAAACCTAAACCCTAAAAGGTGAATCTTAGGTAACTCCTAGAATTTAGAGTTTAGGGTTCATTCTCTAGGATTCAAGGTTCACTCCATAAAGTTTAGAATTTAAGTTCATCTCCTAGGATTTAGGGTTTAATTTACCAAATCTATTTAAAGTTTTTTTCTTTCTTTTTCGACAATTAGTATTGTTTTTTATTATTTTCCACTTTTTCATGGAACAAAATAGTATGATTTGTCCAATTTTTATAAACTGTTATTTTAATGGTGGGGTGAATACAAGAAAAATTCATTAATTATTAAGAGGACTTTTGGACAAATTCGAACCTATAACAATGATATCTCAACCATCTTAATGAATGAGACAATCAATAAAATCGATAATCAAAAATTTCAAACAGTTGACGCCTAACCATAGAATGATTTGAGAAAGGAGTTGTTACACGACGTCATTCGTTCAGCGTTTTGATGTCAAGACTCAAAGGCATACAATATTGAAAATTTTACTTTTTAAGAGAACTCTTGATATTTTAATTTATGCAAAAAAAATACTCACCAACGAAACTAACAATATTTTAACTTAAAAACTTTGAAAAACCTTCAGAATATACTCCCTGGGGTATGAATTATATCGCTATTATGAATCGTTTTTGTAAGAATATATAATTACTTAAAAATCGAATTCAACCACTCCAATAGTCTTAACAAGTCTATACCTGCTTTTCTCGTCCGCAACTTCAGAACCTCTAGCTATTTATATATACATCACCAACCCTATGACAACTATGTTTTACATATATAACTTCATAATATTCTTCTCCTTCAAATTGATACCACACCACTCTCTCCTCTTCATAATCCTCAGCTCTTCACTTATCATTGAGTTAGAATGAATCAATCTTCAGGTAATCTTCCTAATCTTTCAATTAATTTTTTTTAGTCCGAGATCATTATATATCTGTATATCCAACAGTTATTCCATAACTCACCAAATCGCCGTATAACCTAATAATCATATTTTTAGCCGTAGTGGAAAAACCTTCACAGGGGCCACACACAAGTCCACCGCCTATTGGTTATCCGACCAGAGACGCGGTGGTTGGTGATCCTCCGGTAGCATCAGTGGAGACAAAGTCCAAGGGTGACGGCTTTTGGAAAGGATGGTACATATCTTTCTTTTTTTCTTTTTTTTTTGGTCAAAGGATGGTACATATATTTCTTTATTCAATTATAATTAAAGAAAACGTTCTTCATATATTTATAAATTACTTAAGAAATCTCTTTTGACATTTTTTATAGACTAAGTGATTCTAGTCATATCTTAATCTTTTACAAAGTATTTTTATGGAGTATTCGATTCTTTTGTTTCTTAATGGTCTGTTTCTGTAGGTTTTATGAGTTTTCTCTATTTTGATGGATTTTGTTTTGAAAATTAAAATGAAAAAAAAATTGAACTCAACTTCTTCTTTATCAGAAAGTGTTTTACTATTTTAGTTATTTCAACCTCTAATATTCTCAACATAAAAATCGTAAAGAAACAAAAGAGGCTTATTACAATTAATCTTAAGCTGGTCTTGTTCTATTGGCAGTTGTGCTGCCATATGCTGCTGTTGTGTCCTGGACGCATGCTTCTGAAACTTCGGAGTTAATGATTTTATGCAGATTGTTGTTGTAATAAAAATATATTTATATTTGATGATTGTTCAATTACTCTCTATGTGGAATATACTCTGCGGTTGCTTGTTTTTTTTTTTTTTTTGATGTTTAGGAAATAAGTGAATGGAAGTGATTCGGTTCTTCACGCAGTAGTTAAATTATGACCAAGACGAGGATTGTGACTGGTTAACCCAAATATATCATTAGGTAGGAAAAATGTTTTTGTTTTCTTTTATTACCAATCAACAAGGAAAAGATAGTTGGAACAATATTTCCTTTTCTATACGAAACCGCAGTATAGCAATATCAGAAGATATTTTCAACCAAGTGATGTTTTATATTGTTCATTTTTTCATAGCTACTTATTAGTTTGAACTATGCGACTGCATGGTAGTTGTTATAATGTATAAAGCTTAAACATGTTTTAAAACATGCGTGAATTACCAGTAATTCATGAAAATATGTGTCCACCATGAAATATCAGCTTGATTAATTTACAGTTATCAGATCGTTTCACGTGAACGTTAGAGAAACCTTTCGTCCAACTAATTCATTGTTATCAATTCAAATCAAACACAACTCTTTGAGCATCTACAATGGAAATTTTTAGCACCGAGATTCTTAAAATATATATGTATGTATACCTTTATATAAGTATTTATTGTGGGGTTATTAATATTATAAATGTATACATACATATATATTTATTTTGAGAATCCCTAAACTAAAAATCTCTATTGACATACTCTTAGAGAGCTATCCAAATACAAATCAGTTAAAAGTTTGTTCAAACACTAATCATAAAAAAACATGCAGAAACCCATGTTGTATTCAAATTTTAAAACTAATGGAGATTTTCGCTTTGGGATTTTAAAAATACATATATATATATAAATATTTAATTATGGAATTCTTAATTTTATGAGATTTTTAACTTTACGAAAAATGCAACCGAAAATATCTTACTTGAGTATCTAAAAACGCATATATGTATATGTATATATAAATATTATTATTTAATTATGGAGTTCTTAACATAAACTCAACCAAAATTATCTGATTAAGATATTTTCGGTTGCGTTTCCCATAAAGTTAAGAATCCCATAAAATTAAAAATCTTATAATTAAATACTAATATTTATATATACATACACATATATGTATTTTTAGATACCTAATGTGAGAAATTCTCATTGAAAGTGTTCTTATAAGACATAATTTTGTTTTACTGTAGATTAAAGTGTAGATTATTTTTTTTTTGAATTTTATAAAGGGTCAAAACTTGTTTGTTTTTTTTTAAATGAAATTTTATGTGTATTTCTGAAGGCCCAGTCCATTTAATAAGGCGGAACAAGGTACTTTTATCAAATGGGCCGAGTAGATGCATTGTCATGCCTTTAGGGTTTTTCCTACGACACATATAAATACCAAAAAACCTAACCATTTCTCCGTCATTTGTCTCCGCAGCTATCCCTTTCCGCCGCAAGAGAGAAGCCATGGTTAAGTTCCTGAAGCCGAACAAAGCTGTGATCCTCCTTCAAGGCCGTTACGCCGGCAAGAAGGCAGTGATCATCCGCTCCTTCGACGACGGAAACCGCGAGCGTCCTTACGGACACTGCCTCGTCGCGGGACTCAAGAAGTATCCCAGCAAGGTCATCCGCAAGGACTCAGCCAAGAAGACTGCGAAGAAATCTCGAGTCAAGTGCTTCATCAAGGTCGTGAACTACCAGCATCTGATGCCTACTCGTTACACACTTGACGTGGATCTGAAGGAAGTTGCGACTCTTGAAGCTCTGGCTTCGAAGGATAAGAAGGTGGCGGCTCTTAAGGAGGCTAAGGCTAAGCTTGAGGAGAGGTTTAAGACTGGGAAGAACAGGTGGTTCTTTACTAAGCTTAGGTTTTGAAGAACCCATTGTTTGGTTATGTTTTGTACGTTTCTAGAATGTAATGTGGATTATGTTTTGGATGGTTTTAAGACTTTGGTTTGGTTATGGAAGTTTTGTCTTTTAGTTATTATGATCATTTGCTACGTTGGTGCCTTTATTTATATGTTGTCACTGGTTTAATAGCTTAATTAGTGTTTTAATTTATTATTGATCAAAGCTGGTTTCTTTAGATTCGTTTTTCTGCATGATATCAATTTGTATGAGCTTGGTTTTAAAAGGCTTGTCCTTTTTTGAGGCATGGCGATGAGCAAAACGCCTTAGGCATGGCGATGTGTGAGCTTATATGTTGCAGTTTCTTGAGAATCTGTTGAAGCTTTACGTTCTCTCTTATTTTGGTTTACTGTCATGGCGGAAACAAAAGAACAAATTGCATTGTTCTTTGTGTTTGATTATCTCTGTACTGTGTGTGTTAAAGTTAAATAGGTTTCCAACTTCGTGGATGTTATTTCCACGGTTGCCTTGCATGAATGTGAAAAAGAATGAAATTAAGTTCCACATCAGTACTTTCATTAAGTAATACTAGAGCTGGACCGGTTGTTAATTTAAATCTTGTTTCGTGATATATTTATATGTTTTTACATAATAATATACTATATATAAAAAATATTCTATATATCTTGACTAATTAGAAATAAATATAAAGTCAGCGAACGTAATATGGTTATTCATTTGTAAACGTCAATTGTATAATAAAATTTATATCCCAATAAAAATAATGTCATTTGTGTACATATGAGTTTTTGTCGATTAATAAAAGAATTGGTTTGAATATTTTTAACAAAAGTGTAATATTATTTCTATATTATTCATATATCTTATTAAAACTTAGTACATGAAGTCTATAAAATAAATTTTTACTTTTGTTTTTATATTTTATTTAATGATATTTTTAAACATATAGGTTATTTGAATACTTTTAGGTTTATATGAACCTACCCGGATGTTTTATTTATATATTATATATCTAGACTAATTTTTTAGGTTCATAGGTTATTTGATATGAACCTTTCGGTTTAAAAATGAGAAACAAACAACATACCTTGATCTTAAAAAGAGATTATGGAAAAGATGAGAGGTTTTTGAGTTTGTTTTTGAGAAATGAAGATGGAGAGTTATATAGAAAAGAAAAGTGTAAAAGTGTGTTCATTAAGCATTCTTTGAAATATTCTAGATAAACAAAATTATTACTAAATATTTTGAAAATCGTGCATTATATATATATTTAAATTAGATATTGCTATATTTTAGTTATTGACCAAAATAGTTAATAAAGATAAGAATAAGAATATTCGATGAGTATACTTAAAATCTTTATGCAATATTGCTAACACCAATATTTGGTAAGATAATAAACTCCTCACCATCATGTATTTAACTGTTTTGTAATCTAATTTGTATTCTTACGAATTATATATAAGAAAATCACTAATCACTAATATAGTTTGAAAAACTATATGGCATTATAATAATGATTTAGTCAAGTTGTGAATATTATATATAGTTGGTTAAACCTCGGTTGATGTAAAACCAAATATTATGTTAGGGTATTTATATAGTTAGCTAAATCTCGTTTTCTAGTTAGGTCAAACTGTATAAGATTTTGCCTGATGAAGAGGTTACAAATGAATTGAGTATATATTCTTTATAATATTATTGATAGTATTTAGATATATAAAAGTCTAAATTTAATTTGGAATGCTGTATATTATGAGAATGAAGTTTGAATAGGATTTCCATAATATTATAGTTGGCGTCGGTTTGGTTTGAAAAAAAAAGAATCGCTTGATTTTAGGAAATACAAAACAAAGATTGCTTGATTTTCATATTTTATTAATTTGATATTTTATTAATTCGAGTTTCATTTGATTTCAAAGGAATAATCACTTGTTTTTAGGAAACAAAAAAAATCCCAAAAATTTAGATATATTTTCGGATTGGTTTGGTTTGATTCGTGATCCACATTAGATCGGTTTAATGGCAATTCGGATAACTCGAAAATAAAATAGATAACCAAGGCAATATATTATTTTCCTTATTTCCAAACACTATTAATTAGCAAAGAAAACAAATTAAATCCGAATTTGTTGCAACATTTATTGTATATTTAATGAATTAATATTTAAGGAAAAGACAACATTTAATTAAGTATTATTTATGAAACTATTAAAATATATAGATAAGAAGGAGATGTGAATTTGTAAGTTATTTTCGATATAAACTAAAAAAAGGAAATATGATTATTAATCGGATAAGACAACTTCCTAATTAATAGCTTCATTTAAATCATTCTTGTAATAACTCGAGAAATTTAACAACATGATCTCAAATTACAGTGATCACGTTTGATCTGTAAGGCGGGTGCCTTTAGTTTGCCATGGTGCCAAGTCTCTAAATCTAACCACTCTCGCCATGGAGAGCCCTGGGCTTTTTCAAAACACAGGGTAATGAATGTGAATGTATAGGCCATTGTAACCTCTGTCACTGAGTCTATGAAAACATGCTTAAGATGTCACTCGATATACAGTATGACAACAGAAAAATCACGAAGAACACGACTTATGATAAATTAGTGGCAAACCAAAGATCAAATTAGTCATTGAGATAAGACGTTATGTCAATCACATCCAATTCTAAAGAGGGAATCCATAGTCTCTTTCCCTAATCATACTGATATGTGATCAGGTTTTAAAGTTGGGGATAACGGCCAATTCATACATCAACAGGGGATCGCGGTTCCGATTAGTACATAAACTCACACCCTGTGCTAAAACATACATCAATTCAAATTTCATAAGCCAACCAACACTTTTCGGTAAATTCATACATTGACCGTGTTTCCGTTTGTCAAATATTAACGGAGTCTTACGTGGATTTAACGGATGATGACGTGGATTTACAAACCCAAAACGACATCGTTTTATTATAAAAAAAATTATTACAATTTGGTTACAAGGTTGATTCGAACCTAGGTTCCCCAGCATTAAGCCATCCCCTATTCAACCACTCTGTCATATACACATTTTTGTTTAGTACATCATATATACATATTTAGCATTCATCATATCTCGGTTTCCCACAAAAATTTATTTCTATTTGGTGTACAAGGGGAATTGATCCCGGGTTACCGACAATACCCCAACTCCAACTCAACCACTCTGCCATGTATGATTTTTGGTTCAATACATCATATATACATATATTGGATTTGGTAAGAATTACTCAAATGTTTTGTAAAAACAAAACAATTGTTGAAATGTTAAATTTTAGGAAATTTGAAGTTTCAATTTGTTCATATATTTTAATCAAAAATTTTGAATTTATAACCTGGTTCGAATCCTCTTCTAAATTAAATAAAAACGATTTTTTTTGGAATCCGGAACCGATGGATCTTAAATATGTATATATGTCATTCATTTTCATTTGGTTTAGAGGAGGATTCGAAGCCGGATTATAAATTCAAATATAAACTATTTGGATTAAAATATATAAACAAATTAAATTTTTCAATTTCCTAAAATTTAACATTTGAGCAATTCTTTTGATTTTTATAAAAAAATTTGAACAATTCTTACCAAACCTAATATATCTATAGATGATGAATTAAACAAATAAATCATTCATGTTAGAATGGCCGAGTGGGGGATGCGGTGCTCTTGGGAACCCGGGTTTGGTTCCCTTTATACACCAAATGACAACAAAAATTTTGTGGGAAACCCGGAACCGATGAATACTAAATATATATAAATGATGAATTGTACCAATGATGTATATTTGGCAGAGTGGTCGAATAAGGGATGAGTAATTGGGAGGAACCAGGTTCAAATCCCCCCAAAACCGAATTGAAATAGATTTTTTTTTTAATAAAACGACATCGTTTTGGGCTTAATTTCCACATATTAATCCACGTCACCATCCGTTAAATCCACATAAGACTCCGTTAACATTTGACTAACGGAGACACAGTCAATGTATTAATTTACCAAAAAGTATTGGTTGATGTATGAAATTTGAATATAATTTGAATTAATGTATATTTTAACACATGATGTGAATTTATGTACTGATCGGGACCGCGATCCCCTGTTGATGTATGAATTGGCCGTTATCCCTTTAAAGTTGTCCCTCGATAAACCGTGTGACAAACCAGGAAAACACACAAGAAAATAAAAACATGATGAAAACGTTTTATGATGAAATAATGGCAAGTAAAAGATCAAGTCAGTAAAGGGTTCCCTTCAGTGATTCTTTTACTGAATACTCTCGTCTGGAAACATTGTATTGATCAATTAAAGTTAATACGGCTTTGGCTTTTTTAAAGAATATAGAACAAACTTTTGAATGTTTCTAAAGACGATCAAAACTTTATTTTCTGTAATGTCATCAACAGCTGCAGAATGTGTTCATACGACTAAATGAACAATGTCATTTATGCATATATATGGATCAACGTGACACAACAAAATCAACATTTACCACAAAACCGAACAGACTAAAAAAAGAAAAGAAAAGTCCATTTTCTGAGAAATGATGACAAAAACCAACTCAATGAGCTTATTTCTCGGCACCATCTTTCTTCTCTTCTTTTCTATTTCAAGTTTTTCATACACTTCTGCTTCTCTTACATGGTGTCGTCCGGACCAAAGGGACACACTTCTCGAGTTCAAGAGTGAGTTTGAGCTTCGCAAGCCTCCTGAGTTTAATGATGAGGGAGTTCAGGGTGCTTGGACCTCGTTCAATGTCACCTCTTATCCCAAGACAAAATCATGGGAAAACAATACTGATTGTTGTTATTGGAAGGGTATCACATGTGATGCCAACTCAGGTGTGGTGATTGGGTTAGACCTTAGTTGCAGCAGGCTCCATAGCCATTTTAAACCCAACAGCAGTCTTTTCAGGCTCCGCTATCTCCGGAGTCTGAACCTTGCTTACAATGATTTCAATGGCTCTTCAATCCCAACGAGGATCAATGAACTCATTGGGTTGCAAAGACTTAACCTTTCCCACTCTTCCTTTTTTGGTAAAATTCCAACAGAGATTCTTCACCTGACCAATTTGGTCTCTCTTGATCTTTCTTCTACTTTTATGCCTTCTCAGACTCTCTTATCCACTGAAAAACTATTTCTTTCTCAACTTTCACAAAACTTGACAAACCTCAGACAACTTGATATGAGCTATGTAAACTTTTCCTCAGATATTCCTCATGTGATCTCAAACCTGACCTCTCTAAGATCAATCCACCTTCATGATTGCCACTTATTTGGTAAATTTCCACAGCTGAGTCCTACAATTGGATCCATTGATTTGAGTATCAATCCACATCTGGAATCCTCTCTCCCAGAATTCAGTGGAAATAACTCTCTTGTATATTTAGACGTCACTGATACATCTTTCTCAGGTAACATACCAGACTCTATCAGCAACCTCAAACACTTGAAGGTTTTGAGTTTTTTCGACTGCAAATTCACAGGGAAGATTCCATCTTCAATTGGAAACCTTTCTCATCTCAACATTCTCAACCTTGGTTATAATAACTTTGTTGGTGAAGTCCCATCTTCATTCCAGAATCTGAACCGAATGACCGAACTATTCCTGGTTAATAACAAGCTTAGTGGCAAAATTCCCACTGCGCTATTCAATCTTCCAAAGTTGTCATTCTTAACACTCGTCTCCAATCAGTTCACAGGCACCCTTTCTCCTAACATCACTTCACTCTCCAACTTGAATACCTTTTACGCAGGGTCAAACTCTTTCTTTGGAACAATCCCTTCTACTTTCTTCAACATTCCTTCTCTGGAGAGTCTTGATTTGGGTGATAACCAATTCAGTGGCCCCCTTGAGATTGGGAACATATCTTCAATGTCTAAGCTACAAAACTTAGATCTTTCAAGAAACAATCTCACAGGAGCAATCCCTAGATCCATATCCAACTTAGTCAACCTTGTGAGGCTTGATCTTTCCTATTTCAACACCCGAGGCCCACTTGACATTGGTACTTTCTTGCATCCCAAGTCGCTGGAAGATCTTAATATATCCCACTTAAACACCACCACTGCGATTGATTTGAATGCAATCTTGTCCTCGCCTCTCAAGTCGTTGTCTAGCTTGGATCTCTCAGGCAACCGCGTTTCACTAGAAAACATGAGTTCTGTTTCCACTCGTTCATCACAGTTGAATTATTTGTACTTGTCCGGCTGCGGTATCACAGAGTTTCCAGAGTTCATAAGATCCCTACAACATATCTTTATCATAGAACTGTCCAACAACAACATCAAAGGTCAAGTGCCTGCATGGTTATGGAGACTACCAGAATTATATTATGTTCATCTTTCCAACAACACTATCAGCGGTTTCAAAGAATTCCCAAAAGATCTCTCAAGAACAAAGATATATGCAATAGATATGAGCAAAAACAACTTCTCCAGAGAGATTCCCAAGTCAATATGTGAAATGCCTTCTTTAGGAATCGTTGATTTATCAAGCAACAACTTCAGCGGATCTGTTCCACAGTGCCTCAGCAATCTCATCAAGATGGGTCTTTCAGTTTTGAACCTCGGTAACAATCACCTCAGTGGAAAACTACCAGACATATTTCTCAACGGCAGCAACCTCAGATCAATCAATGTTGGTCACAACCAACTGGTGGGAAAAATTCCAAGATCTCTGTTGGACTGCTCTTCTCTGGAGGTTCTAAACATCAAACACAACAGGATCAATGACACTTTCCCATTCTGGTTGGAATCTTTGCCAAACCTACACGTACTAGTTCTCCAGTCTAATGAGTTTCATGGGTCACTACAATACCATCCAAAGGTTGCTCCTTCCTTTCCTCAGCTGCGAATCATCGACATATCACACAATGACTTCACTGGAACGTTACCGTCAGACTTCTTCAAGTACTGGAAAGCTATGCATCCGAAAGGAGATCGTTCAGAACTGGAGTACATTGGAGACGGCCTCTATTACCAGGACTCTGTTGTCTTGATGAACAAAGGAATGGAATTGACCTATACCAGGATCTTTACACTCTTGACAGCAATTGATCTTTCAGGAAACAAACTCCAAGGCTTCATCCCTGAATCTATTGGTCAAGTGAAAGCTCTTATAGTGCTAAACCTATCAAGCAACAGTTTCGTCGGCAACATACCTTCTTCTTTGGCGAATCTGGTTCAGCTCGAGTCACTAGACTTATCACATAACAAGCTCTCTGGTCACATTCCTCCTGATCTTGCTCAGTTGACAAGTTTATCTTTCATAAGGGTTTCACACAACAAGCTCGTAGGGATGATTCCGCAAAGCACACAGTTTCAAACACAGAAAGTTTCGGACTTTGAAGATAACGTTGGACTCTGTGGTGCTCCTCTTGATAAGTGTGGAGCTGGGAATGATGAACCACCGCTTACACAACAAGAGGAGGAGGAGGAGGAAGAAGAAGTCTTGAGCTGGACTGCAGCTGCTATAGGTTTCGCACCTGGTATCGTGCTTGGATTGAGCGTTGGACACTTCATGATTCTCCACCATCAACATTGGTTCTTCAAGGTGTTCCACATCAACGGTCATAGAAGACGCATGAGAAGAACTCGTTAGCTAAGGATTCTGAGGTACTTTGGTAAGTTTTCCCTTACATCGATACATGCTCCTCATCGATTTAACAAAAGAGATGTGCTAATAAGAAACCCTAATTCAGGGAATTGAAGATCCATTCGAGAAGAGATGAACAAGGAAGGACGAGAAGGCAGGAGTATCGCTACGTGCATCCGGAAATGGGCCAGGACATTAGGTTTTATTAAATTAGGCCCAACGATGACGGATGAGAGACATTAGTGAAGAAAGCAAACTTATAATCTCTTTATTTTTCTTCTTCTTTGAGTTAAGCCCACCATAGATCCTTCACACTAAACCTTTTTAAAATATTTCTTGTGCAACCCATCATCTATATATTTTTTATGAAGATCTAGAGCATTATTGAATTTAAAAATTTTAATAATATAATACTTTACAAAATTGAAGTAACAATATATGTATGTTACTTAATCAAATTTTTTTCTCATCATAAAATATACTTAATCAAAATGTGACAAATTTATATTAAATTTTATTTTTAATCTTCCTTTACTTCATATTTATACTATTTTTGTTAGCTGTTACTTTTAAAATTGATATAATTTTTGATGATAAATAATATATTTGACAATTTTTTGTTGATGAATATAATTTTGTTCAGATGAATTCTCCAAAAAGTTATTGATATATTAAGTTATAGAAATTTGGGGAATTTTAATGTTTACCAAATTATTGGTACTACTTTTCATTTTTACCTTCATTAAAGAGAATTTTCATAAATACCATTTTTAAGAGGTAATTTTTTAAAAAATTAATTAGAATCCTAAATTTTACATTCCTAAACCCTACCTCACCTTACCTCCACCCATCAACTCTCAATCTTAAGTCTTAGATTAATTAACCCAAAGGTTATAAGTGTGTTTTCCCTCTTAAAAAATAAGGGTAAAGTAATTAAGGTAAACATGAAAATGGTACAATGAAAGTGATATTTTTTTTACAATTTTTCTAAAACTTTTACACATTAATAATATTAGATTGATTGTTAAGATATTTGTTTACATTATTCTGGTATTTATAACATATTTATAAAATCAATCTTTATGTATTGAATTTTCATTTTTAAAACACTTTAAACTTAATAATTTTTACCATTATTTTTAATAAAATATAGATAATATTTTTATTGCTGTATCAATAAACTCCAAACTAGAGAGCAATAATATTCTAAAAATATTTAATATATACAAAAGGTGTAGTGAATACATTTTTAGAAAATTGTTGTAAATAGTCTTAAGAATAATAAATATAAAGGATAAAAAGAAATGATAGAGGAGAGAGATTATATATAATATTAATTATTTTTATTTTGGGAACATTTTCTAAACTAATTGTTTAGTTGAAATTAATTAATAATTAAAAAAAAATTTAAGAAGTAACGTGATATTATAAATAAACAAAAAAGAAACCAAAGACGTAATTCTATTTTAATAGTATAGATTTTCCAAATATAAAATCTATTGATAATTTCATTAAACAAAAAATATGTTCAAAAGTTCATCAAAAATATTGGAACTCACTATAGTGCTTACCTTCTGATTTTAGGTCAAATATATATAAAGATTCTTTTTAACAAAGGCTTTATTTTTTATAGTGTGTTTTGTCTCATTGAAACAACGTACGGAGAGGCCGATTCAAAATCAATAAATAATGAATCAATCTTTTATTTTCGAAATCAAAATTATACAGTAATCAGGCCAAAAATATTAAAAATCCTAATTTCATTATGAGATCACTTAATCGCTTCCATCCTTTCAATTATTTTTTTGGCTGGCATGAGTTGTAAGCTTCTCTTGTTCCTTGTTATCTGCGCAAACACAAAACATTATGTAAATGTGGTTATTAACAATCATGACATTTAAATTAATATGATATTACAATAAATCTAAGCAAACAATTAGGCAAAATAACGAACACAATAAAAAACTCCCTCACTGTTATTAACCAGATTATGAATGATCAATAACCGGACCGACCATAAACCTACTGCATAGATGTTTACTAAACCTAGACCATATATGTTTTGGGTTAGACGGCTAGGAAAACCTTTTCTATATTGATTTTCAATATTTTCCTTTTCCTAGTTGCAATAGGATTTGTACTCTTTCCATTTACCTATATGATGATCTTTTGTAATCTCTATATAAAGGAAACTCCTTATACTTTATGAATAACACAATACAAAGCAATATATGAGTTTCTCATTATTTTCTCTAAGTTTTAAAACATGTTATCAGCACAAATTGCTCTTTAAATCTCTAAGCTAAAAAGTCATCGATCAAAAACCCTAATCCTCATCGTGAAACCTTTGATCGTTAAACTTTCATACTTTGATCCGAATTCAACCTTCAAACAATCAAGCTTGCTCTACTAGTCGATCCTAATCCTTGTTTCAATTCGTGATCCAAGTACATACTTTCTCTCATTGGTAGTCCATTCAACCCATCGGAGGTTAAGGTAAACAGTAAGAACCCTAACATCTCAAAACCCTAATCGAGAATACTAATCATTGAATTGAAACCCTAAAACCTTATTGATTCAATTAAATGTTTTGAAACCTTAGAAAGTATGCTAGGTTGATTGGTTAGGTAGATTGATTGTTTTGAGGATGTTTGCTACAACCTAATCGATTGCTAAAACCGTAAAACCCTAATCGCATTATAAAACCCTAATACTAAACATGTACGATTTTATTGATTGATCTAATTGTTTATGAGGTTAGGATCGATTGCTAGGTTGATATTTTTTGCATGATTTATGTCTTGTTTTTATAAACTAGTCTTAACCGTATGATCTTGCTATAACCGGTATGCTAGGGTTGCTAAATACATGCTTGGAATCCGATATATTGTATTTGCATGATCCGTTTGTTTTGTCTAGATTGAGGTTATATGGTCCGATTTTTATGTGCATATAGATCTCGAATGCTACGCTTGCTAAACTCATATTTGAAACTGACTAATTAATTGATAAACCCTGATTGAAAGTTTTAGCATTGAAACCACATATGATCCTTGCACATATAGAATGTGTTTTACTAGTCTTGATAAAACCCTAATCTTATGAGCACATAGAATCCATGTTGCTAAGTCTTGAACTTGATTGATTGATAACCCTGATTGAATGTTTCTTGAGAGTTAAGATTGTAGCTAGATTGATTGATCCGTTTTTGACATAACCCTAATGCTAAAACCCTAATCGTAAGTTTAAACTCTAATTGAATCTAAATTGCTCATACTTGAAATTGATTAAATATGGCCACATGATTGTTACATGATCCACTCTTGTACATATAGATCATGATTACTAGAATTGTTGCATCATCTCATATGGCTGTGTGGCTTGTTAGCATTATCCCATCTTGGCCGCGTGAACACATATATAGACATTGATCTTTAGGATTGTCTTGTTTGATCTATATGACTTAAATTGTCTTGTTTGGTCATTAAACTTAAGCATTTGTATAACCTATTGAACATATAAACATTGATCTTTAGGATTGTCTTGCATATTCGTATAAACTGATTGCATCATGGCCGCATATAGAAATTAACTATTAGGAATGTCTTGTCTTGTTTGGCCATGTGATTATTTGATAAGCATGACTTGATTACTTGTTTAAATTACTATCCGTATGACTTATGATATCTTGTTTGGTCGAGAGACATGTCTGATAAAACCGTATGAAACTTTGAAACCCTAACTTAGTCGAATTATTGATTGAAAGTTTTAGGATTGAATTCGACCACCTTGTTTTAACATTCGACCACCTAGAACATGATGATCCGATTCATAGTTTCTTTGATTGAGGTTATATGTACATATAGATCACGTTTGAAAGGCGTGCATGAACATATAGAAATCACTTGTTAGGATTGCTTTGGTCGAATGACTTGATTACATGGTCGTATAAACCCTAGACCTAAAGTATAAGAACATATGATTTCAGATGTCGAAAATCAACATCTTAGATTTTGTTGTCCTAAATATCTCTAGTGATAATTACTTGCAATGGGCATTGGAAACTAAGATTTTCCTAAAGTCAAAAGAATTTGGTGAATGTATCACAAAATACAATAATGCCACTGAGAAAGATAAATATATGACAATATTAATTATTCGTCATCATCTTGCTGAGAATCTCAAAAATCAATATCTGATTATTGAGAATTCTCTAGACCTTTGGACAACATTAAAAATGAGATATGATCACCAAAGAACGGTGTTATTACCAAAGGCTCTAATTGATTGGAGGAATCTCAGGATGCATGACTACAAGTCCGTGGACAAGTATAATTCAATCATATTTAAGATTGTTTCTTTAATGAAACTGTGTGAGGTTATAACAGATAATGATATGTTGGAAATACATTTTCCACATTCCACACAATTAATTGTTGCTACAACAACAATATTTTGAAAAGGGCTTCAAAAATTATGCAGATTTTATCCCATGTTTATTGCTAGCTGAGCAAAACAATGAGTTGTTAATGAGAAACAATGAATTAAGACCTCCTAGATCAACCCCATTACTTGAAGCCAATAAGGCCATAAAAGAAAAGAAAGAAAGCAAAGAAAGTAACCATATCCTGAATAGACCACACGACCATGGCCGTGGTGGATGGAATGGTCGTGGCATAGGCCACTACAATTCATATGGTCGAGGTAACTACTCGGACCGTGGCCATTGGAACCACTATAACCGTGGTCGTGGACCCAATTTTGACCATTGTTGAGGGCTAGGAGGCCGTGGTATCTCCTTTAAACCACAACACTCGACCAAATCAGTGTGCCATAGATGTGAAATGGGTAATCATTGGGGTAAGAACTGTAAGACTCCGAGACATCTAGTTGATCTATACCAAGAGAGTATGAAAGGGAATAATTCTGAAGCCCATTTGGTTCAAGATGGCGATGGTGACTTTGACCATGATCAAGATGATCTTTATGAAATATCAGATTGTCTAAAAGAATAGTTGATTTTGACATATTGTTTTTGTGCTTTGACTTCCTTTATATTTTCTTTGTCTTCATGATTTTCTTGAGTTTACTTTATTGCCTTGTCTGATTTTACTTAATAAGATGAAACGCCAATATAAGACAAATTACGGGTATAGCCAGCCTATTTTAGGGCCACGACCAGACATGTATATTATTATCTAAAGAGCACGCATCTAGAGACGATATCTGATGTTTTATATTCATCCAGAGAAGCCATTGAGTTACTAAGATATAAGAATGAATGTTTTCCATATAGAAACAATGGGTAAAAGAAACAAAGAGTACCTTCAGACATAGAACTATGCCCAAGACCATAAGAAAGTGGTTGAGACTATACATGCATTCTCTACTGGTCTTTACTATGCCAAGATCAGTATGATAGATGCTAGATGCCGAAGTGAACAAAATGTTTACTGAGAACTTCACTTTATGGCATGACCGGCTTGGTCATCACGGTCCAAACATGATGCATAAATTGATAAGTAATACAAAAGACTTCACATTGAAAGAATGAAGAGTTATCCCGAAGAATCTCACATGTATAGCATGTACACAAGGGAAAATCATTAGGTCATCACCAATAAAACAACTAAGAGCCCATTTTCAGATTTTCCTTTAAAGACTATACGTCTATAATATGCTGGTGAATCTATGTCCCAAGCGTTTGATGATTATAGTATGTCCATGGATCAAGTGTGGAACATAAGTGTGGCGCATCTCCATACATAAAATGGTTTGGCCGAATCTTTTATTAAACGCATTACTAGACTATTACTCATGAGGTCAAAACTCCCAGTCTAAGCTTGGGACATGTAGTTTTACATGCAGCAGAGTTGATACATATCATGCCATCTAGTGAGTGTAGATACTCCCCATCTTAATTAAATCACAAGTCATGAGCCAAATATATCCTATCTAAAGAAATTTGGATGTGCCAATTGATCCACCACATAGAACTAAGATGGGACCTCAAAGGAGGATGTAGGTATATGTTGGATATGAATCTCCCACAATTATTAAGTACCTAGAGCCGACCATGGGTGATCTATTTAAGGTTAGGTACACAAATTGTCATAAATCCGACTATCCAACATAAGAGGGAGAAAGTAATAAGTTGGTAAACGAAATAGAATGGAATCAACCATCATTGTCTTGGCAAGATCCTCGGACTAAAGAATGTGATTTAGACATCTAAAAGATTATACATTACAAAAGCTAGCTAATCAATTGCCAGTCTCATTTGCTGATCCAAAGAAAGTGACTAAGTCATATATACCAGCTTGTAATGCACCAATACATATTGAAGTCCAAGAGGGACATAATCAAGTTGCTACAAGAGTCTAGACAACGTTTGAAACGTGGTAGACCAATAGGTTCCAAAGATAAGATTCCTCGAAAACAAAAGAAAGGTGCAGGGAATGAAAACAAATCCGAGGTCGAGGAAAGCACATATATGGACATAAGGTCGGCCGACTCTAAGGTACCAAACACTGAGGCTTGGGATGCCAAGCTTTAGGGTACTAATGGTCTTGATAATAATGAGAATGAAATTCATTATATCATGTCTGGAATACATTGGAACCAAAAAAGATATCGACATAGATGATTTATTTGCATAAAGGTAGCACTTGAACTTATGGATATAAATGAGGATCATGAATCCACGTCAATAATATAGTGCACTCGTAGATCAGATTGACTTAAATGAAAAGAAACTATAGACGTGGAGGTAAACTTTTTAAGGAAAAGAAATATATTTGATCCAATAAATAAGGACACCTTATGATGTTTGTGAAGGAAAAAATCGTGAGATATAAAACTCATATTGTTGTACAAATATTCTCACAAGAGACCAGAAATAGATTATGAGGAGATATGCTCACTTGTGGTGGATGCTACTACATTTCGATTTTTAATAAGTCTGGCCATAAGAGAGAAATTAGATTTGCAGCTAATGGATGTAGTAACTGCATATTTATATGGTCCACTGGATAATGAGATATATATGAAAGTACGAGAAGGTATTGAGCTCAAATATAAGAAAAAAATTCTCAAAGAACATCATTGTATAAAGCTGAAAAAATTATTTATGGATTGGAACATAGCGGCCACATGTGGTACAATAGGCTAAGTAAATACTTAGTAAATGAGAAATATAAGAATGACCTAGTTAGTCCATGTATTTTCATATTAAAAATTCGACAACTTAGTTTTATTTTATATTGACCAGCCCAAAGAGTGGTTAATTGCTTTTGTTGATGCATGTTATCTATTAGATCTTAGACAAGTTATGCAATATATTGGCAATCCATGAAACAAACCATCGCAGTAACATCAACCAAAATTCGTGTGTGTGTTTGCTTGAGAGTATGAGATGGTCGACATGATGACCAATCACATCCGCTCAGAGTATAAGATGGTCGAAGACAAAGAAACACATCCGTGTAGACCGTGGGATGTCTGTGGGAGTAGAAGGACCAACCATCATGTGCAAGTTACAAAAGGCTGGAGAGGTTCGAGGGGTACAAGTTTGTTCACGTCACTCCAACATCAACATTCAAGAAGTTAATACATCAGATTGGAATGCATAGGCTTAAGAACCTTCAGTAAGGTCCAAATCAGGGGGAGTAATGTGTGTTGTACTTTTTTCTTTCGTCATGGTTTTGTCCCAATTGGGTTTTTTTTCCGGGTAAAAGTTTTAATGAGGCAACATTAAGCACATTACAAGCTCTATACGGTTATGACATCTAAGGGGAAGTGTTATGAACCAGATTGTGGATGACCCATAACCGGACCGACCATAAACCTACTGCATAGAGGTTTACTAAACCTAGACCATATAGGCTTAGGGTTATGCGGCTAAGAAAACATTTTCCATATTGGTTTTGGATATTTTCCTTTTCCTAGTTGCAATAGGATTTGTATTCTTTCCATTTACCTATATGGCGGTATATTGTAATCCCTATATAAAAGAAACTACTTATACTTTATGAATAACACAATACAAAGCAATATACGAATTCTCCGTTCTTTTCTCTAAGTTTTACAACACTCACATATAAGTCAGAGAATCTCTTTCGATTGTAGCCATCATCCCATGATCTATTAGATCTAAAAAGATCACAAACATGACCTGTGATATTAATATGGTAAGTGTGAGGGTTTGGTAAATTATGGTAACATCATCAAGTCTTACATGCAAACTGAATATATACCTTTTGAACTCCAAAGCACCATCTGATTTTGCTTGTTACCATGTCTCACAATTTTTTCAAATGTTTCTTTACAGCTCTTGTTTGCCTCTTAGATTTTTTTTTCTCTTTTCATTATCTCTTACAATGTTGTGAAAACATATATACCAAAGCCTACGGTCGCAGATTCTAAAAGTTGACACAATATGAAAAAAGAAAGAAATTTACGGAAGCACTGCTTCTTAGTCTAATCAAAGAGCAAGAGTTTTTTGATCTACATACATAGATACATCTACAAATATGTAAACCCCACAAGGAGCAGCTTTATTTGTGTTTCCTTCTTGAGCAGAATGTTTGGTGGGATTGTGAAACTGATGATCTAACATGGTACGGTTCATTAATCGACTCAGAGTTCCTGAATTTTTGGAGTGATGTAAGTTCATTAGGTTACTATATGTCATTGGCTTCTTGAACCTCTCACAACAATGCATTCCTAAACACAAAAAACCACATCAAGAAGACAATGGATATACATTGTGTGTTTGACCTTTATCCCCTCTCATATAAAGAGTCGTAAAAAAAACTAACTCCAATTATTTGTTTGGGTCATCGCTCTAGATCAAATCCACCATTCTCAAAGGGATATGGATAAGTCATGGTTCTTTTAGTCAGCTAACTATAATAAAATAATACAAGATTTTGATCCACGCTTTTAAAACGCGGATATATTTTGATATTTATTTCGATAAATATTGAATAAAGTTTTTGTTTTGATTAGATATAAGATCACTTGAAACTTTAATATTTTAATGTTCTGTAAAATTGAGTATATGTTAATTATAGAATTTTTCGTTTCTTTTTTTTGTTTGCTAAATATATTAAATATTTTTTGTAAAGCTGAATTTTGAATTTGTGCGAAACTTAAATTTAGCTAAATAAGATAAATTATCTTATAAAAAAACTAGTATATACATTTAATGTAGATAGTAATATGTTTGATTTTCATATTCTTAATAATAATTAGCAAAAAAAAAGTACTAAATTCGGGTAGAAAGAAATTTATGTGGAAAGACATTTTTTCTTTTGCGATTTAGGTTGTAAAAACTAGATGGAACATTTTACCAAAAAAAGATGGAACATATATTTATAAGAGAACCGTGGTTTTCAATTTCCCTAAACCCACGTAAGTAGGTAAAATCTTTCCAAAATCATGTTGTTACCAAATTTAAAGAAATGATGCATATAGAGGAGAAGAATAAATGTTG
Organism: Moricandia arvensis; assembly: GCA_905132765.1. Lineage (NCBI taxonomy): Eukaryota > Viridiplantae > Streptophyta > Magnoliopsida > Brassicales > Brassicaceae > Moricandia > Moricandia arvensis. The sequence goes on along the minus strand of CAJHQP010002314.1, from coordinate 8,354 downwards.
CAATATGATCAGATCATAGTTTATGGTGGTTTGGAATTATTTGTTTTAGTTAAAAATGAGTAGCATAACTTTGCAAATAACTTAAAAAATAAGGACATAATTGTATTAAGAATCATGGTTTAATAGTATCAACTAGATTCTGATCCGCGCGGTTGCGCGGATAAATATATTTATATTTATAATTTATGTTCTCAAATTAAAATTATATAATTTGATGATATTTAATAAACTTTGGTTAAGGTCTGGATTTTTTTTGGTTCTTAGTTAAGTTTTGGTTCGTTTGGAAATTTTGATTTTTGATTCAGGAAACATAGTAATAATTCGACTGTTTATGAATATTATAATTTTTTTTTTATTTTCTACTTTGTGGAGAAATATTTTATTGAAATCAAAATTTGAGATGAATTGATAGTTTTATTTGTTTTAGATGATGACCTTATATAATTTGTATTTGTAGTATGATTATGAAATACGATTATCAATTTTATAATATATATATATATATACAATTTTGAATATATTATATATTATAAAATTTTATTTTATATAATATTTTGTATCAAATTTTTATATTAGTTTAATTGAATAGAGTTTTATATTTATGAAAATAAAATAAGTTAACATAAATATTTTTCTGCTCTACCTCTTCAACTCCTCCCAACTGTTTTGCTTTTCCTGCACACTAACCATTATCAGTTAACGTATAATAAAAAAATAAAAGTTAGGTTATCAGAGAAAGAACTTCACATTTCTTCTCGTTTTAGCCATAAGTGAGACATCTGTTCAATAAAATAAAAGTATTTCTTTCATCAATAGCATAAACAAATCAGCATGGTTGATCAGAAAAACAATTAATAACATCTTCAAATTGTAGTTAATGTATATATATTTTGTACAAAATATTCTTGAGTATCATAGAGTTCGACATGTACAAACTTCAGTAATAGCCACGACCTATATATATATATATATATAATATGCAATATTAAGATGCATATTACTTAATACATGTTTAAAATTACACAAGAAATGAGAAGATACCTGAACAATTTGGTATTGTGACTAACTTTAGCATTGTCTTGGAGCTTGAACTTGAGCCAATTATCAGCGTTCAGAGCTAAAATGAGGTAAAGAAAATAGCAATAGAACAAAAAAGTTATATTTAGATATGATAGAGCCCGAAACAAACGATCAAAACTCTAATCGTAGTAGTAGTGTGATTGTAGCCAAGAAAAGAACACTAAAGAAAGAGGGGTTAGAGTGTACTATAGAGCACCTATAATACATAGCACTTATTTTTCAGATAATCATGTGAGATCATAAAGCACAATGGATGTTATAAATTTCTATTAGACACGAGGTGTATTTGTATATATTTTTAAATATATATTTGGAAAGATATTGATATAATTAGTGTGCTATTCATGGAATTAGTGTGTTGTTCCACCTAAACCAACAGAATCTCATAAGATATTATTGTAAATCGTATCAATATTTAGGCGAAAATATATTTTGAATGTTCAAACAAACTAATTTGTATAGTGAAATAAAGAGTCTTGTTAAACGTTCAAATGAAATAAAACATTAATTAATTATGTTAAGCATAAATATAGAAGTTACATTGCTTGTAATTATCAAATTAAATCAAAAAGAAGATCTTTAGAGGAATTTTGTTTTAATATTATAGATAAGTAAGATATCTTTTAATTACAACATATTTAATAGGTACAAATTAAAATTATGTCACGGTAAAATTCAAATATAATTTTGTTTTAATATAGTAGATAGTTAAGCTAACTATAATAAAAGGAATATAGGAACTAACTTGATTAGCCTATTATGTGGCTAGTCCAACTAAAAAAAATTGACTATGAATTTTAGTCTCACATGACTGAAAATTAAACTACTTACTAGGTGATTTTCTCGTGCATGAGCACATAATATTTTATTTTAAATTTTAACTTTATTTTTAATTTATATTGTAATTAATATGCATGATTTATTTTTAACTATTATGTTATTTTAATTATATGTATGATTTTGGATATATAATATCTGGTCTAGTTACTATTTGGATATATTGAACATCTACTTTTCCGATTCAACCATTATATTTTTGTTATATAGATTAAAATTTTGATTTATTTTATTATTTCTATTTAATTTTATTGTTATCTTAGATTTATAAATATATATTAGTAAGATTATATATACTTTAATATATGGTTTTTCGAGAATCAAATAGTAAAAATAAACTAAATGTTGATTGATTCAAAGTTACATAAATGAATATAATAACTATAGTCTTTTGAGACCTTATGCATATATATATATAAGTGTTTATATACAAAATAACTTAATTGTAATAGTTGGTTAATATCTCTATAATATTATTTGGAAATTTCATATTTATTTATTAATATGTGAGTTGTTCTATATATTAGTTTGTTATTTAAAATTAAGATTATTTTGTGAACTTTCCTTTTCACTAGCACATTATATATAAATATATTTTCGTTTTGAAAATTTATAAATGTTCTTTATTATATAGGTTATGTAGAAATATAAAAAAGAAACTTAAATAAAAAGAGAAAAATAATAAATTTTAATATTAGCAATTAGATATATTTGATTCACTAAAGGTACCAATGTAATTAATTGTTGTAAGAATTAAGGTGAATGCGACACGTAAAAACTAATTTCTCAAATAATATTATAGAGACATTATTGGGCTTAAATTGAAGCTAATAACTAAAAATTAGATATATTAGATATTATTTAGGTTATGTAGAAATATAAAAGGAAACTTAAATAAAAAGAAAAAAATAATAAGTTTGAATAATAGCAATTAGATATATTTGATTCACTAAAGGTACCGATGTAATTAATCGATGTAAGAATTAAGGTGAATGTGACACGTAGAAACTAAATTCTTAAATAATATTATAGAGATATTATTGGGCTTAAACAGAAGCTAATAACTAAAAATTAACCAAACAAACTGATAAAATTGTTCAGACCTCGTGGTCAAGTAGTAAAGGGAAAAGTTTGTGATGTCAACATGTTTCATGGTTGATCCACCTGCTATACGAAAGTAATCACATTTTATCTGGACATCCTACACGATATGAGCCATTGTTTGTAGTCTATTTGAATACTCGAAAAAGAGTGTGGATATTTTTCATAATTTTGGAATACCTCTAGTTTAATCAAAAAACTCATAAATTTTAACTAAAATATTTTTTCAGAATGAAGAATTTGTTATTATTGTAAAGTGTCTATTTAATAAAAAATAATAAATTTGCATATTTTAAAAATATTCATATGTTTCATTTATTCTTAAATTAATTACTTGTATGAAATAATAATAAAATATAAATCAACATAACAAAAATATAATTAACAAAATGAAAGTTAATAAGTTTTGTAAATCATAATTACTTGAATGAGAAATCATGATAAAATGATTATTTTCAAACAATTAATAGTTAAATTTATTTTAAAAGATATAACTATTTTAATTGTATTATTCTTGATCCTATTTAATTAACTAAATCTAATTTAATAAAAATAAATACATATATATGAAATATAAGCACTAGATTTAAAACTTAAATTTTCAAATGTAAATATACATTTCATATTAATTTGTTATATTTTAGAAAATTTCATACTCTCGTTCAACAAAGAAACTCTATAAATTAATATTTTAAAATTAATAAAAAGTATATATTAATAAGTTTTTCCGATTCTAAGTAAACCGGTTCAAAATATGACATGAATGGGGTAAAATAATAAGATAATAACTATTTAGAAAATTCTATGTAAATAAATCAATATTTATAATTAATAATTTATTTGTATACAAATTTTATATAAGTATGAACTTATCATTAATTTTTTAATTTTTATTTACAATTTTATTTTTATATTTTCTTAACACTTAATATATTTTGATGAGATTTAATAATATATATCTAACACAACATTTAAATTCCATGAAACGTATTTTATGTACACCAAATGATATAATAAACTAATACAAATGTTAAAAAAATTAAAAAGTTAATATACATACATTAAATTAAATATATTTTTTTCCTTTCTAAAAAATATATCTAAAACAGAAAATCTAAATAATGAAATTTTTTTAAAAATTAATAAAACTATAATTAATAAAATCTCGTAATCTCAATATTATTAATTTATAAAAGTTTTAATGTAATTGAGATCTATATATAAAGAAAATTGGAAGATGCCGCAAATTAACTCACTTATCATCATCTCACCCCTTATACTTTATTATATTTTACATTCCAGTCCTCGAATTAAAACCGATCCAGCTACAAAAAGTCAAAAAAACAAAACAAATATAGCCAAAAAAAGATTAATTAAAAAAATAAAAAAATTATCGTTTTTATAAACCAGAAATAGCTGCCCAACCCTTCTCTTCCTCTCGAACCCTAATCAAGCCGGCTCATCTCAACAAGAAAAAAATCCCAGAAATTGCATCTCCTCGTCACCTTCAGATTCTCCCTCTGCGTTACTCAAACCCTCCTCCTCCGTCTGATTCCACCTGATTCTTCCCCGGAACCGAAGTCCTTTAACCGTAATTTAATCAAAGATTATTACCTAACCGCGTAACCAACCAACCAACCGACCCGGTCACAACCTACAAACCAAACAGGTTCGTTTAATTCTTGTTTCTCCTTTGTTCTTACACATCGGTTCTGTCTCTTCCCTCGATCAGAGGATCTAGTGTTTCCGTGTCTCTTTGTATTAGAATATGGATTCAGATTTGGAGCCTGTAGCTCTCACACCACAGAAACAAGACAGTGCATGGAAACACTGTGAGGTTTACAAATACGGAGATCGAGTTCAGATGAGATGTCTCTACTGTAAGAAGATGTTCAAAGGAGGTGGTATCACTCGTGTCAAAGAGCATCTCGCTGGTAAGAAAGGACAAGGCACAATCTGTGACCAAGTCCCTGAAGAGGTTCGTCTCTTCTTGCAGCAGTGTATCGATGGCACTGTGAGACGTCAGAGGAAGAGACGAAGGTCTAGCGTTGAGCCTTTGCCTATAGCTTACTTCCCTGCAGAGACTCAGGTCGTTGAGGGTTCTGATGTGGACAACGGGTTCAAGTCTCCAGGGGATGTAGTTGCTGCAGGTGGACAAAGCTCGGGGAGGACGAAGCAGAGGACTTACAGGAGTAGGAAGAACAGTAATAACGCTGCGTTTGAGAGGAGTGAGTTGGCTAATGTTGAGGACTTGATTGGTGGAGATATGGATAATCTGATCCCTGTGGCTATTAGTAGTGTGAAGAACATTGTGCATCCTTCTTCGAAGGAACGTGAGAAGACGGTTCATATGGCGATTGGGAGGTTCTTGTTTGATATAGGAGCTGACTTTGATGCGGTGAGCTCTGTTAACTTCCAGCCGTTGGTCGATGCGATTGTTTCCGGAGGGTTTGGTGTTTCTCTGCCTGCTAATGAAGACCTCAAAGGTTGGATTTTGATGAGTTGTGTGGAGGAAGTGAAGAAAGATATTGATGAGTGCAGACCAATGTGGAAGAGGACAGGCTGTTCTGTTTTAGTCCAGGAATCGAGTTCAGACAAAGGTTGTAAAGTCCTTAACTTCTTGGTTTACTGTCCGGAGAAAGTAGTGTTCCTGAGATCCGTTGATGCCTCGGAGATATTAGCTTCTGATGATGATGATGGTGATAAGTTGTGTGAGTTACTTAAGGAGTTGGTTGAAGAGATAGGAGACACCAATGTTGTTCAAGTTATTACCAAATGTGATGATCATTACGTCTCTGCAGGGAAGAAGTTGATGAAAGCATATCCTTCTCTCTACTGGGTTCCTTGTGCTGCACATTGCGTAGACAAGATGCTTGAAGAGTTCGGGAAGATTGATTGGATAAGAGACATCATCGAGCAAGCAAGAACCGTCACAAGGATCATCTACAACCACAGTGGTGTCTTGAATCTGATGAGGAAGTTCACTTTTGGCAATGACATTCTCCAGCCAGCTTTCACCAGTTACTCCACTAACTTCGCAACCATGGCGAGAATCGCTGAACTAAAGCCTCATTTGCAGGCAATGGTTACTTCATCCGAGTGGAACGACTGTTCGTATTCTAAAGAAGCTGGAGGTTTAGCAATGACAGAGACTATCAACGACGAGAGTTTCTGGAAAGCGTTAACGTTGGCAAACAATATAACTGTTCCTCTGTTACGAGTTTTGAAGATAGTTTGTTCTGCAAGGAGGCCTGGAATGGGGTATGTCTATGCAGCAGTGTACAAAGCAAAGGAAGCGATTAAGACGCATCTGGTTCACAGAGAGGATTACATAATCTTCTGGAAGATTATAGATAAGTGGTGGTTGCAGCAACATCGTCTTCCTTTGCATGCTGCTGGTTTCTATCTTAACCCCAAGTTCTTCTACAACATCGGTGAAGAAATGCGTAGTGAGATACACTTAGCTGTGGTTGATTGCATAGAGAAGCTGGTCCCTGAAGACAACATTCAAGATATAATCGCAAAGGACATAAACTCATACAAGAATGCTGTTGGGATCTTCGGAAGGAACTTAGCAATCAGAGCTCGAGACACAATGCTTCCTGGTATGCCAATTGTTTATTGAGTCTCATGAAAGACTCATATGTTTCAAGTACTTTGTTGTGATAAGTACTTTGTTTTTAGCTGAATGGTGGTCTACATATGGAGAAAGCTGCTTGAACCTGTCACGGTTTGCTATACGCCTTCTGAGTCAGACGTGCAGCTCATTGGTTGGCTCTGGGAGGATCCTGACACCAATGGAGAAAGTATATGAATCCAAGAACTCCATTGAGAGACAACGTCTCAGCGATCTTGTGTTTGTTCAGTACAACATGCGCCTCAGAAGACTGTAAGTTTGAATCTTATGCTTCTTCTCAATCACAAGTCATAGTGTTTGTTCTAAACAGAACTAAAAGGGTTGTCTGTCTCCTTCAGGGGCGTTGAAAGTGGAGATGACAATGTAGACCCGTTATCACACAGCAACATGGAGCTTCTTGAAGACTGGGTTTCAAGAAACCAAGTCTGTATAGAAGGAAACGGAAGCTCAGACTGGAAGTCACTCGAGTCCATTAAGAGGACAGAAGTGGCAACGTTTATCATCGATGAAACAGAAGACTTAGGGACAGGTAATAATAAGCTTTCACAGAATCTAGTTTTTGGACTGTTTGAGAAATGTGTTTTTTTAATGGAAATGTGTGAACAGGTTTTGATGATGGAGAGATATTCAAGGGAGAAAAGGAAGTGAGTGATGAAGGTTATTTCACAAACATATCGGAGAAGCTGTTCACGTGAACTCACTAAAGAAGAATCTTTTTTTTTTTTTATGTAATGATAGGGGTTTGTTTGATTTGGAGAAACATTTGTGATTTTCTCTTAGGGCTTGGTTGGTTTGTTTTCTATTAGAGTTTTTTTCTTTACCAGTTACTAATTTATGATGTGTCCCATAAAAACTATTAATTACTGAGCATGCATTTGTTAGTGATGTCCAAAACCATTCAGACATGTTTGATTGTTTTTTGTCTATCAAGGTTTTGTCTAATCTCCATGATGATCAATTGTTTCACAGTTAATCTCCATGGACTGATCTTGATTCTTGAAATAAGTGAAAAGAAGGAAGAGAGAGTGAAATTCAGACAATAATTAAGGTTAAATCTGGTTTGTAATTGTCATTAACTGGCTAATAGTGTATGGTTTAAGGTTGTGTGGTTATATAAAGAGCCTTATCCTCAAGATTTTTATGAGAAGAAGATAAGTTTTTGGTTTGTGTTTGTGTAGAGAGAAGAAAGAAAGAAAATGGATGGGCCTAGCCACATCGGTCTCCCTGTTCTGGGAATACTCGCAGTCTCAGTCGTCACTTTCTACGCAGTGAGCTTCGCTGAGATCAGAGAGGTTAGTCCGTGTTGTTATGAAACACAACTTCTTCTTGTTTTCAGTTTCTGAGTAGAGAAAAAGATCATCATCATGAAGACAATCTTGTTCTTTTTTGGGAATGTGCAGAAATCGTTTAAAGATCTGTACGACTCAGAGAATGGAGATGGAGCAGGGTTCAAGACTTCACTAAGTTCCAGAGAAAGAAGATTGAAACGAGAAGCAAATAAAAAACGTCCTCGCTCTTGAAAATCTAAATAATATTTTTATAGCGTGATGACATACATAATCATGTTCTGTAATAGATGTGATCTATGTATTTCGTTTTCTTGGGGTTTCAAGTAATAAAAGATACTACAAAGCATCTATTATGGCCGTGATGTTTATGCATATAAAGTAGTGGAAACATGACTCTTCTTCTCACTTCT